>JAQGBM010000133.1:0-17421 GCA_034698405.1 Symphylella vulgaris | reverse complement strand
AAGGGATAACAGAAATTTGATTTTTCGTAATCTTTAAAATACGATCAAACCGTATTTTAAAGGTTAGTACGCCCTCATTTTTCTCCGATTTAATTCCGGTTTGTTTTGATATTTAAAAAAATCAAATTTTTGTTGTCCCGCTTGATTAATTCGTACTTTTTCAAAATTTTGCCTCATTTTCAAATTATTCAGAAAAGCGTGTTTTGGCACGAAAACTTGAAAATTGTAACCCCTTAAATAAATATTTTATACTTTGAATATTTTTTACAACACGACACGGAAGGTTTAAAGTTTATCATTTCATTATGAAGTATGTAAGATGGAGCAAGTTATTTGCTATGGTCATGATTTCAATTGTGTCTCATATACTTTATTTTATCACGTTTCGGTATAATATTGTCATTAATTGCATAGATTCTGTATCAGAGGCACGCACATTATATTAGATTATAGGAACAGATGTGACCTTGCAAAGTACAGGTGCCTGGGTAGACAATGACTGTGATTTAGTCACATAATTACAGATAACGCTTACCTCTACCTCTATTGTATATTATATGCCTTTTATTAATTGATAATATAGTCATTTCTCAGAGTTTATTTTCCGATAAATCTCTATCTCTCCGCCATATTACAACACCAATCTTTTCTTTTTTATTTTATATTAATGTTTTATTCTTTTCTTATTATAAATGTTTATCTAATACTCATTTCTTTTGCTGTTTTGACTATTTCCCTATCTCGCTTATTTGCAGAGGCCGCTCTTGTGTCCCTGGGTGAATCCTCGAGACTTTACCCACGCTTCAGCATCTATGAGAAGTCTTCATGAATCTTTGGTAAGAATAATTATTTTGGGAAATTTGGGTCCATAGGGTTATTGGATGTTATATTTTGTGTTCAAACCTTTAATGCACTTTCAATGCTTTTTTTTTACATTTACAACTGGAACATTCTTGCAAAATAAGGATTTAGCTGTATTTATAGCGTTTCTCATAATGATCAGCTTATCGCACTACTTACGGGTGGTGCGGTGTTAGGTTAGAATGATTTCTGAATTTTCAAAATTACTAATAACTTAGTTAAAAATATTGCAGGAAACATTTCACATATACCGTATAACAACATAATATAGGATTTTTTTCTCAAACTCCAGAGAATACAGTGTAACTTTTTTTTATCAACATAGCCTAAATTTATTATTGCTAATAGGGCTGTGGGGCACTGTGCGCTCACACCATCAGACAGCTAAATCCCGCGTATTTTGCGATCCCCTTTGCTGCGTTTGTACAAAGAGTGTCGTTATTTGTCTTTCGTTTTATAGAGGAGCAACCCAACATTGTAATCCATTTTCAACCATTAATTAACCTTTCGTTTTCTGTCTCGCACCGACCCTATAGTGTTTCTATCTCATTGCGACTTGTGTTTTCTCTCGCATTCCGACTACTCATTGTTGCGGTCAGATTTGTACGACTCTAGGGAGAAGGTATGCCAAAAACTCTTCAATTTCAAGCCGGTATATTTCTCTATTGCTGCTTTGGTGCTTCTGGACATATAAGCAACATAGAGACAAAACTCTTATACAATTATAGTTAGGGACATTAATTCATCTGTTCTCTCAGTTACGGGTGGCTCTTTCTCTCTCTTTTCTTATACCCTTGGCTTTTTCTCTCATCAGTCAATTTATCGATTGAAGCAAACTGAGAAGTCTCGAGTAGAAATGTAATAATTATCTAACCAGCATTTCATAATGAATACCCATTCATATATGTGCCATATGATCCTGTTCATTATGAAATTTGATTGAGAGGAAATACTAAGTTGTATCGGTTTGTGTAAAAGAGATAATTTCAAAGTGACGAATTCCCATCGTCAAATGAATAAGATCGTATATAGTTGCATGCACAATTGCACACATTTTTTAAGACATGAGTTAAGATTATTTTCATTTGCTATTTGTTGATGATTGTATAAAGATTGTAATTCTATCTATACATAGGAATTAGAAATTTAAATCAGTGTTATAGGTTCCGTTTATCAGGTAAAACATTTGAAAAAATGTTCTGAATTTGGTTTATCCGTGAATGGCTCATGGAGTCATATCTTATATAGCCTAGGTTAGTTTGATATTAATATCTGGTCCTGGGGTTCTTAATTTTTTTTCTATTTCTATAAATTAATGATCACAATATAAGTTACTACACTAATCATAAATTCACAACCTCTCCTTCTCTAAATATAAGTTAATAAAATTGATTTTTTTTACAAATCACAACATCCAGTAGGCCTATATTAAAATGGTTGCTACCTTGTATATTAAAATGGTTGAATTCATATCTAGTGTTTAAGTACAAACTTTTGCTTGGGTTTTCGCTTAGAAATGATGAATTTCCTCTCCATTGTTTTACTTTTCTTTTATACTGAATGGTTTTCATTGTTCACTGGTGGGATATGCTTATGTTGATTCCAAATAACTTTTCTAATATAACGTTAAAACTGTGGTCAGTATAGTCCGAGAGGAGATGCTAGGTAATTGGGGAGGGGGGTCGATGTGGGAGCACTGGGTCATTAGATACGCGATGATTGGGACTGTGAAGTTGACCACCGCGACTAATACATAGATATTATTGGACTCGGGCGAAAAGAACCGACGGCTGTAACGTTGGTCAGTTAGGGAGCAATATGAAACGTTGAAAGTATAAGAAGAAGAAGATAGACTATTACACTGGTACTGGTGTTACAACAATAATATATTGCTTATATATAGGAGTGCAATATGAGGGGGTAAGTAATAGTAATAATAATAGTAATAAAACAGATCAGGTACAGTGATAGATGATCAACGTATGTCGTTTCATAAAGATTACTACTGTTGATGAGGGCCGAGGAAAAAAAAAGACTTGCGAAACTATGTTTAGAGAGAACCATATAATAACAAGTTGGGTTTTCAAGTTTCTCCCCCACAAATTTGAGTGTCGCGACCATTTCAGTAATCCTACGTAGATTAACAGGCACGTGGTCCAAGTCCCAATATAGCCAGTTTCAGTGGTCATCGAAGCTTAGGTTTTAATGCAGCGAACCTTTTGAAATTATGATATAGGAGGATGAGTTTTCCTATATCAACTTTCTTTTATTGCAAGCTGTTTATGAAAGGTGCAATTGCAGTGTAATACGGTACTGCAAATGGAATCTCATGCAATGATTGTTCTCATTTTTAGGATATACCGGTATCCTTTCTTTGTGTCCGCATTACACTTCATACAATAATGTCCGCATTACACTTCATACAATAAGTCATAACTTAAATTACAAACTTTCTTTTAAAAAAAATCTGTGATAGGAAAACGAAACAGTGTTCAAAACTTAATAGAGAAACAGTCTGTGGACCGGGTGTGGAGTCCCCTGATTATAAAAAGTGTAGTTTAATTACACGAACTTCTAACTGTGTGTAAAATATGAAACTAAGAGTGATAAAGGGACGACTCTTCCTTTCCAGTAAAGTAATATAATAGATTTAATTAGATAATATGATACACAGTAGTTTTTTGACGTTAAGATATTTGAATCAGTAGACCTGATGTCATAAAAAAGAACACTTGATAATAGCCTCAAGGTAAAAAGAATAAGCATACCCTATTGTTCTCTGATGTCCTTTGGAAATTATATAGTAGTACCCAGATGTTTATTACTGCAAGTGTGACGATGGGACATGTCAGGTGGATGCTTATAGAGATCACCTGTGATCATGGGAAAATTTCATGACTTATAATGGCTTATTATAAACAGGCAAAAATGCCTACATTTGAATGACGGGGAGAGACCATGGAAATAACATAGTGTCAAGTGCTGTATATGCGAGACACGACGATAAGACGAGAAAATTTTAACAACCAGTATATTATGATGGTGTTTTATTATTATTATTATTTAAAAAAATAAGCCTTCACATTGTGGAAAATTTCAAAAAAAAAAACCTTGATGATAATAGGCTACAGGTAAATGCTGGTGTAGCCATAAGGACAAAAGAATTTACCTGCTGCTGAGATAATAATAGCAAATATTCAGCATAAGTAATTAGAAGATACTTTATGAAAGAAGCAATGATATGGTAGTATTAAGTTTTAGTAGAATGTGTACAGTACTTAGATTATTAAATTTCATACAAACTTTGGGTAAGAAGGAATAACTTAACTTTTTTTGTGTGAATTGTCTGGCGGGTAATGCAGACTCCAAGTATCTCGATCAGGATCTTGAAATAATAACTTAATATTATAAGATAAACTAAATAACGAACTGCGGCTCGATTAGGGTTCATGCTGCTCTGTAGCCTACCAGGGGGATCTAGGAATTTTTCTCGAGAAAGGGTCCATCAATAAGCCTAGTTGAAATCCTACTTTCAAAGAATAAGATGGAAAAATTAAAAATATCATAGACCTGTGCCTAAATCTTCCCTTTCTGCACTTCAAAATAAATTCTCTTCAATAATCGGTTTTCATAATTTCCATTATCGAAGCATTAATTAGTTAAGTTACCAAGATGTTTAGGAAATGAGAAATGTGGATGAAGACTCATGTTCTGGCATCGAAGCCTTGGTAGCAGTTGTTAAATAAATACTGGAAGTCTTACAACAACTGTGGGTATTGATGATTAACTTTTACAGCAGCTTATATACCTATAGGCCGTTGTTTCATTCTCGTATATGATGGGGAAGTTGTATTTACAGTACAGCAGTGAGTATAAGACTATAAACATTGTCCTACAGGAACAGCTCTGTGAGAAATACCTGAGGCATCGTTTGGTCAACCGTGTTAGCATTGATTGGATGGTACTACAGAGCGTCATTGATCAATGCCCCAAGCCTACGTTATGTACAGTATTACGTTATGTTTTTACTTGTACAAGGGAACGAGTATGCCTGCTAAATTTAGCACTTTCTAACAATACTGACTCTTGACGTGATATCGTTCAATATAGAATTTTATACAGTTTTACACTTTACTTCATTTTGGTCCTGACACCAATAATATTTTATGGTCCTTTCCTTTCCTTCTTAAACGAAATGATTGCATTGAAGGGGGCTGGAAGCGTTAACCTCGTCAGGTTTTGGGAAAACTGATTATATCACACGCAGCTGTATTTTTTCACCAACATGACGCTAAACTTTAAAAAAAATTTCATTTAACTCGTGAAGAGCGTTCCTTTTCGTATAAGCCAACAGTTTGGAAAAGTGTCTGCATTATTACCCCAAGCGAGGTATCATAGGTCGCAAATTGTGTTTATAGTCAAAAGCTATTACGTTGAGAGTTAGAAAAAACGTAATATAACTAACCCTAACATTATACCCTTGTTCAACCTAACGTAACCAAAGTACCTGACTTATAAAATCGGGGATCATCGCCTGATCACCAACTTTTGAAGCATAAGGCATGCTGAAATCGTAAGTAATTCATCATCGTTATCATCACCATTATTAGCCTTTTCCCGGTAAGGGGTCCTCATTTTGTAAGTAGTTAGCATTTAATCAGGACCGGCTTGCAAGGCCTGACGCCCGGAGAGGGACAATTTTTCCAGCTCAAGGCTGGTCTTTAACGTGCAAACAAATTCACACGAGTGCGGGTATGACCAGAGCCCTTCTCTTTCTGTTGTACATGCCATAGGACTCGGAAAAATTTCAGTCGGGGCTCGATCCCGGTTCTTTGGCATCCGAATTGATTGAATGATGGAAAATCATCTTCATAAATTGCAATATTTTGTTGATATTGATCTTATACGGCTGCAGGGCACTGAAACGAACCCAGGGTCAACAATTATGTGGCATCTGAATCTTGCAGGATGTTTCATGCCACCATGGCACATCCTCTCTATCATGGCGCTTACCTCTTCTATTTGTTAGTGAGTTCGATTTCCCTGCCATGCTAAGTTATGTCAACAAAGGGTGGCTAAAATTATGTTCTATCCTTGATCTATGTACAGTTAGAATATTTTCCCTTGATTTATAGTACAGTTTAATTTAGTACCTTAGGCCTACAGACACTTGCAGGGAAGAGTATGCATAAAAAGACATAAGTTTTCGAGATTCCAATAATTACATAATATATTCTTATCGGACTCTACCCTTGCAACATATTATATACTTTAGTTTTTGTAGCTCATCCAATATTTTCCCTTGCCACGCAAAATGGCTCTCTTGAGAGATTATGAGAATTGAAATATTTCTGCCTTTTTTTGTATTTGCTTGTTCTTCTTCCTCCCTATATATGAAGAGAGTTCTGTATCCCAGTGCATCGGTGTGACTCACGGATGGCAAGTATAAGGGGCGTCTCTAGCTACGATCTCCAGTGTTCATGAATATTTGATTTGCCGGCTTGTTGTTAGGTGAAGCAAATTCATTCATATACAGGAAAATATTAAAGCTGAGGCTTCTCTGCATATTGTTTTTAAAATGAATATGTATAACGGTATTCACATGAGTACATGTTCCTTTTCTTTCAGTTTAACTTTTCTGCTTTAATGCTATAATTCTTCTATTGGTGAAAAATCTAAACTTTAAAATAATACTGTAAGTTATAAAGATCTAAACCAGTTAATTATTCTCACCAATTCATAATAACACCATATCCTGATCAAATGAAGATAATAAAATACAGATGTCAATGATTAAACTCAAGCTCATTTCTTGTAGGTTCGAAACCTCGAATAGGGTGATATAGGGAATAGAGTGATCAATAATCATTCTCACTGACAATGACAAAATAATATAACGATTGTTTGGTATTCTTCAGAAATCTTTATAAGGCTCTATAGATTTTGTCAGATTGATTTTTATTATGAATTGTGAATTGCTTTGAGAATAACTCTTGTTCTTGCTTGCTTTTTTCTGTTTTGTTCTATATAATAGTGGACGCTAATGTATAGCTTGAGTGCTGTGTAACGTATCTGCAGTTATATACGAAGGGATAACTGAGATCACAATGGAAATTTTTCCTATCATGTTTTGATTCAATTGACGGCTGAGAAGCACTGGTCAGTTGAAATGCAACTCACGTCGGTAAGTGAAGCCGTCACCGATATATGTCTCGATGCATGTCCCTGTTGGTTTCTTTCTTCTGTTTCGCCGACATTTTCATTTTGGACTAGAGCAGCATGTTTTAAGACTGCTATAAGAAACAAAATACGGTACCATCAATATTATGTGCTGATGTGATGCTGTAAAAAGGAATGAGAGTGAGAAAGAACAGAAAGTGCACGTAATGGTGTTTTTTTTTTTTATTCTTTCAATATACCCCGGTATTTTTTAAGAAATGTAAAATTGACCTTACTTCAGATCTTTGATAAACGGTGTTTTTTTTTTAATCTGAAAATGACAATATTACTTCTCTTGAATCGATTAGATTAAGGTGAAAAAAAAACGAAAATTCCGGTAAAAGACTAAAAGTTAAACCCAATTCTGGTAAAAACTAAAAGTAAACCCAATTTGGGTTAAGTTTACCGAATTTTCGTTTTGGGTTTTTGTTTCTAGTAAAAGTACCCCGCTATAGACTCATAATACTTATAGGCTGATAATTAATAATTATTAGACTTTGTGAATTGCAGATTAGCCTATAGCACGTATAAATTCACTATCTACACAACTTATCTACTGTTTTATTTTTATTTAGTTACTTTAAAATAACAAATTCACCGCATATATAATTACGTTCCATTTCGTAAGAGCAGGAATTAATTTCATTTTGTTAACATTGGTATTTCATTCAGCTCATCGCATGAAATATGAATGGCAATATTCCTTTGGCGAATTGGCGATACGGTTCTTTTTTTTTCCTCCAAAATATTATTATTTCTCCCCCACTAAAGCCTGTTTTCCCTGTCGCAACACCTCTATTTCTTTTAGCACCAAAAAATCCCGGCTCATTAAAAGTCCATTTTCCGAATAGAAAATGCAAGTCTCTGGACATGTTAGCAATGCTCGGCGGAGCGGTATTATGGACGGCCGCTGGACCGAGAATGTGTTGGACCGTTATGACAGCAATCATCAGTATCATCTCCCATGACATCTAAAAAAACGTGTTTGATAACACAAACACGTTTGTCTTGTGTAAAATGTAGATGCTGTCGCTTTGGCTAAAATAATGAATT
Organism: Symphylella vulgaris; assembly: GCA_034698405.1. Classification (NCBI taxonomy): domain Eukaryota; kingdom Metazoa; phylum Arthropoda; class Symphyla; family Scolopendrellidae; genus Symphylella; species Symphylella vulgaris. Next base: position 9,288 of record JAQGBM010000133.1, on the reverse strand, counting down.
CAGCTTCTTTTTTTCCCCGTGAAAGTGACATGTTCTGCGATACTTTCCAGAAGAAGCAGAAAGCGAAAGTTTATCTCGATAGAAAAAAAAGTAGAGGGTTTTAGCAAAATTTAATAAGGGTGGTATCTGATGCATTTCATCTTTAAATCCTTTATCCATTTTCCTAATAAGCATATTCCTTGACAAATGAAATAAAATGAGGAAATTAACCGGTAGCGGAGATTAGTCAATCCAGAAGCCTAGAATAAAAAACTATTCGGGTTCGACTCCCGGTATGAACAAAAGAAAGGTATTGGAGAAAATATGTGGCTTTATGTTGCATTAAGCAGCACTGTTCTGTAAATTGTAGACATATTTAATGTTACATTTGATTTGACATTTAAGTTAGGTAAGCTGTATGGGCTAAGTCGAAAAAAAATCAATCAATAAACAGAGAATGAAATTAACCCATGGGTTAATTTTATTCTCTGTTTATTGATTGTTCCTTATAGGCTAATTTCATTCTCTGTTTATTGATTGTTCCTTAGGTAGTCTTTATGTATAAGGTTAGATAAGGGATAAGATAACCTAACCTTATATAAAGACTACCTAAGGAACTTAACAAACATTTAAAAAGTTAGGGTAGAGGCTGTAGTAAAACGATAGTTAGTGATTACCCATACAATCCTATCATCCACTTGCAAATGAAAATTTTAAAAAATAAACTTAATGTGACGTGTTTTGTACAGATACGAAATGAAAATAATACCAGTATATATTTTTCATTTTTCTCCATTATTTATATCAACAAAATATTACAGCTTTCATAATATCTGCTTTGTAAGCACAGCAGCAAAATTGCGTTTTTTCAAAACATCAGTGTATTTCGGAAATAATTAAATGTCCATTGAAAGTTTCTCATTAAATCTTGCCATGACAAATGGCGACACTCGCAGCGTGGTTGGACCTTTGCGGTTTCTTTCTGTAAATATGTATCAGCATGACAGATTCAAAATGTAAATAAATTATGATTCTTTTCCAACTTTCACATCATGATGATGTATATACACACCGTATTCTGTATATTACATACATCAAGCAGACAATAGCCAACGATAACTGGCAAAATACCCAATATTATGCTTATGCTGGTGTGTGTATATATGCACATCACGGCATGTTTCTTAGAAGAGGACATGCGTTTTTTGAAGCAAAGTGGATACTTTTTTTCTGATCCTGAATATAGAAATTCGTACCGCCAAGGGAGTATTTCTTGCAAAATCTCATTTCGCTATAGAGTAAGGTTTCTTTTTCAAGAAAAATATAAAGTTTCAAGATTACGACGATTCAATACACTTTATAAATGCATCCTTTGCTTTGTCCTTATGGGTTTTTATTATTGTTTTGTTTCAGACAATTCGATGTACGGTTCCTGCATGTTCCTGCGACTGTTTCACTCCTGGTAAAGTTATAATAAGAACATGTTCAACATGTCATCACGGCTGGGTTGCTCACGGTAAGTAACAGTTCTTGTTTCTTCTTTGGTATACCTGCATGTATATTTTTAATAAATATGACTGGGGAGCTACAAACTGTCAAAACCTTTGTGCTTCTGGATAAAGGCTTTGACTATTTTACTGTATTATTGTTATGTAACGGATGTTGTGGTCAATACCTCCTCCTATTATTATGGCTATGGTACTAAGTCGACTATACGAAGCAATCTGTGTATATATTATATAGTATAAGTTAAAACTCATTCAAAATCAAGTAGCCTATAAGACAGAAAGATTCGTACATGTGTATACTGTATATACAGGATATAATACCAGAACATAAAGTTATATAAATATAAATTTGTTCATTATTTTTAAATTTTTTACATTAGATTAAATAATTAGAAAATACATTAATAAAAAATAAAAATAAAACTTTATAAGCAGCAGCATTGTGGATAAGAACTTACAGGAAAAGTCCAAAATATACAATTGGTACGTTTATAACTGTAAAGTAATAGTTTACCTTGCACTTTGACACTGGTAATTAATTCTATATTGTTAGTTTCCATTGAATATTCTTATTATTATGAATAATATACGGATATGCATTTGTATTGTTGTGAAGATAGCCTTGAAAATCTCCGATGGGGTAAAGTTAGTCATATAAACCCTTTAAAAAACCACCCATGACAATAATTTGCATGTCACCTCCAAATAAAAATTATGGCGTAGAAAAAGTCCAGTATAATACGAGAGACCCAAATTTCTTTGTCCTTGAGTTGTAATCTCTGTCAGTAGCACTGACTCTTTATGGTAGTCTCCACTCGGTTGCTGTCTTTTACATCAAGCGGCGTTCCTGTCCTTGTAAAAATATAATAAGCTGTCAAGACTTCTAACGCCCAGCATAGGTGATAGCGCTGTTAGTAGTTAAACGTCACCGCATCCGGGTCCGAGACTTGCAAACCGAATGACAGAAGGCGGGGTAGAAAAGAGAAAGTTGGAAAAAAAGCAAAACTGAATAAATAATTACGGACACTCACGGTGAATTCGACTGCGGGAAGCTATAACAATATGATACATACTGATTTTAATCTCGAGCAGAAATTATTACTTTGGTTTGTCTCTCTCTCCAATCGCACAATAATGCCGACGAACAACTATAAACAGAGATAGCCCGGAAGATGTTATTTCCCAGAAAAAAATTCTTATTTAAAAAGAAGAAAATAAAAATGACACACATGTGAAATATCGAGTTGCTCCTTGTTTTTTATTGAATTTTAAAAAATTATTTTAGCAAAAACATTAAAATAATGTAGGTAAAAAAATTTTTTTTTTTAATTGAAACAAAAAAATAAGAAAAGTATTTCAGCAAAAAATATTTTAATTATGAGAAATAAAAAACAAGTATTTACTAAAAAAATAATTTTTTATTTCTTTTCAAAAATAATTTTAGCTAAAAAAAATACAAATTTTGGTAAAAAATAAAAACATACTCCGTAGTTAGCTAAAAAAATAAAATAATATGTATTATTTTTATATAATAATACATAATATAATTTATTATGTACTCGTATTATTTTATATGTATAAAATAATATGTATAGCCTAAATCCTAATATTCCAATAAAAAAGTATTTTAGTTTTTTTTAAAATTAGTTTGAACTTTAAAAATGTTTTAAAATAATATTTTAACAAATAACCCCAAAATATTATTTGAAAATAAAATAAATTAAGAAGAACTCAATGCGGTTCTGGAACGTATACACATTTCTGTACTTATACAGCAAACAAGCGCAAACTGCAGTATACGAGTATAGGCTATAATAGCCTATGTATAACTTACGAAGTTACGACTATATGGTCGGAAGTGTGTGTTGTAATTCACAATATGCATATTCAGTAATTTGCCTTTTCTCCACCATAACAATCCCATTTATTTCCTTCTAAATTACTTATGTATATTATATAAACTGTTTCATCATAAACTTGACTTCCCCGCAAAGAAAACAGTAAATTCTCCTCCGTATAGAATTTTTCATACGACGATTTTGTGCAATGATTTTGCGAGGAAAGAATAGCTATTAAAAACAAGATAAGGATATGATACGACACCGAGAATTGTTGTATCAAGTCCCAATCGTTGCAGGAAGTCAACCGGAAAAGCATTACAGCTGCATAATATGTTGGAGCCCAGGCAACGTCAAATGCTTGTATATGTTCACGACTGCATGTGTACGGTATATATGGGAAATTTGTGCACGAATGCTTGCTGGGTGGCAGTCTGGATAGATTTCACTTTCCTTCGTCGGCAAAATGCAGGAATTCGGATTCGGAATTATGTCAAGAATAACAAAGAACAAAGGAATAAAAAAGGAGCTATATTTTAGTTTCACACTATTTCCCCCTTACCAAAAAAGATTTGCGATATTATAAAGTTGGCTAAACTTAAAATTTTTGCCTTTTACTGAGGTATAATTCTTTCTGGAATAATATTGAGAACATACAAGCGCCCACTTTTTCATTTGAGCACCGCCACTTTTCTTGTGTTACGGTGTTACCACACAAATTACGGGTGTACACATATGTGGAGTATTGCATTTTTTCCCTTCTTCAAAACTTTACGCCTTATTGGGAACATGCAGGCTGGATATAAAATCCAAAATCTATCAAAAATCAAGTGCATGTAAAATTGGCCGAGGATTAGTGAATTTAGTGGTGAGAATTAGGTTCATCCTTAGGTATTGGATTATACGGAAGGCAACAGTACTGAGTTTCGCTCTCTAAATCGCTAGAGGAAGCCACTGAAACGGAGTGTGGTGCCCATGCAGAGCACACTTCTCTATAATGGTTCAACCGGCGAGTGGCATAGTTGATTAAAGTCAAGCTCCGTCGGGTATGGTTAGTACTAGGATGGGTGGTCTGTTCCACGACCATTTCATTAGGCCCATTCCCCTCGAGTTATAGAGTCCAAAAGGACTAAAAGACTCAGTAAATAAAACGCATAATCATATATCATCATATAGCCTAATGGTTCAGCTCACGATATGCGCCGTGGTCTTCTGTATACCTGGGGATAGACCTGAAATTAGGGGATTCCCAAAATTAGATTAGGAAAATAGGATTACCAAAATTAATCGATTACCAAAAATAGGAAGCGTGAATTAATTTTTTTTTTAAATTAATGTCTTTATACTCTTTAAATGTACGGTACTTGTTTAGCAGTGCAACTGCTAAACGAGTGCAACTGCTTCATATCACTGAAAATATAAGAGGTATAATAGCCGTAGGTAATATCATTTTAAAATATTCAATGTGAAATTCAAAAAGTAAGTTAGTAAACACTATTTTTTAAAAAGTTATGTAGTTAGATAGCCGGAAAAGATTTGCAATGAGAACGCATCATTTTCTTTGTTCTCTTTCGTCAACAGTGTCATTCTGATGACTTGACGCATGCAAAGTTCAAGTATGCCTGATTGGCAAAATGAGTGCACTGCCGACGATTCCTTTTCTGTTTTGCATTGAAATGGGAAATTTTCCAGTTTTTTGCCCTTATTTTTGTAGTTAAATGGTGCATACATTTGGAATTGGAGAATTTGTGTTCCCGGTATTATGTATGAGAAGATATAGAGAATCCAGTCGCAGAAAACTCCAGCTTGCTGCCTGTCTGCTTGGCCGCTGATGGAATTCACACGTATGCGCAAGCTGAGATTTATGGGACAGAATCTCAACAGCAAGAGTTTATATGATTGTAAAATGAAGGGGTTGATGTTGTGTGATATGATATGTGCGATTACAAACGGGGGTGAATAAGACAGATAACATGAATTTCTTTTATTTACAACATAACAAAAAACTAACTGCTGGACTTCAACTTTTTTTCGATGAAGAAGAATATGAGAAAATATACATACGCAGTATGCACTGCATCTTAGGCCTATGTATTCCATAACTTATATTGTTTTTATATACTTACCGGTATCTACTTACATAAATCAACAAATTCCGAAAAAATTAGTATAAAAATATAATAAGATAAAGGAGAAGGAGAACATCATATAATTATGATTAGCATAAAGTCACCTTTAAATTCAACCGGCGGAGTGGCATTAGGGTTTGGTCTCCCCATTGTTGATTAAAGTCAATCTCCATCGGGTGTGGTCAGTAGACTCAGTACTAGGATGGGTGGTCTGTTCCACAACCATTTCATTAGGCCCATTACCCCTCGAGTTATAGAGTCCACAAAGACTAAAAGACTCAGTAAATAAAACGCATAATAATCATCATCATCATCATCATCATCTTTAAATTCTGACCACTTATTTAACATACTTAATTAAATAAAAATTATAAAATTTCATTTTCAACCAATGTAGTAGATGTGTATAACTTATCAATCAGAACATCTCGCTCCTCTTAGACCAAATATCCTTTTGCTAAGAACGTTAGGCCATCTTCATTGGTACTGGTACCCCAGTGGGGAAAAATTGGTTAAACATTTTAATAGTTGGTATCCATAATTAATTAGCCTATGCTTTATCATTCAATTTGCACTAAGTATTTAATATGAAAGGGTTATAAAGTTTTAATAAATGTCCTTGCACTTAACGCTTATCTTTTATAACCGCAATGACTCTTCCGGTTATAGAATATTGTTATAAGGAGACTTGTCTTTAGATGTACCCGCTTTGATCTTCCGGCCAAAAAAAAAAAAAACCAACTACATTCCTTTCTTAAAGCGATCTTGCGTGACAAGATCGCTTTATGAGCAGAATGGAAAAAGTACAAAACCAAACCATCCATAATAATATATATATAGTACATATTATAAATAAAAAGTTGAAAAAAAAATTAATTAATCTTGAGCCATTGTTTCTTTTTATTAATTTATGATACTTTTTAAGGAACTGGACTTTTCTTCGTCACATGATGTCCGCCGATTTTAAAATGGATGCTAAATGGGACAGGTTTCGTAATTTATTACTATTATCACCCTCCAATTCTGTTATCATTTATAACGGTATCCGTATAGTAGGCTATTATACTTAACATTTACTCAATACTCATACCGATATGTGATGGAAATATGGAACATTTTGAACTAGTCTCGCATCCTCAGTCCTCAAATGACCATAAAGGATGACGATGAGTCCACCAACTCAATGTTGTCTCTTTTGAAAGGCCATATACCAGCCGTGTCCACCATCATGTCGTAGAATTTTGATGGCATCGAAAATGGCTAAAACATACTTTGGCGATGCCAATATATTGTAGTATATGTATACGATGCGACAAAAAGAAAAGGTTTGTCCTCGTCAAAAATGTTCCTATCAGCAGGTTTCAGGAAAACACTTGAGTTTGTTGGGAAGATGCCAGTGGATGAGATTGACAGCAGTGATGAGGACAGAGACATGTGATGTGACACTGCTGTTCTGTGTGTTGCTGGGTGCTCTATAATGCGTCCTCGACTATACTCTTAAAAACTATTATAACCTCATGATGTATGGAATATTATGGTGAAGCCACATATACTAAGTTATCTCTATTGAGATAACGTAATGTCGCCTCTTAAAGTACACTGTCTTCTATTCACTATTACCCAACTTACTCAAGGTGTAGAATAAGGCAGCCAATGTAGAAGTTGTGGATTAATCCTGGGAAAGAAAGTGATACATTTTTGCTGTCCTGATTAGGTAATAACAAAGACATTGCTTCTTCTTGATGCTGCCTCCCTTGGTCTCGTGATATAGGTTATATCATATTGCAAGTTCATATAGTTTTCTGATATCCGGAATTTACTTTTTATTGTGTCGTATAGATGAAGTTACTTTATTTATTTTTATTGCTCATTCTGTATGCTTGTAGTGTTTATATAAGCCGGCTGGAAAGATTGGGAAATGTTTTGCTGCTGATCTCTAATGACCATGCTTACACACATAAATACATAGGCAGCTCCAGCGTCTGTCACCAGATGCTGCCTTTAGTTTAATGAGGGACGTTAAAGATCGTCAGCGATCACCTTGCTTTATGTTTGATGAAGTCAGTAATATGCTCATAAAGCGTGCCAAAATAGAAGGCGGCGTTTTCTCAATTTCCAACTGGGTGTATAAATATATCCCAGCGTTATCATCATCCATGTGTCCCTGTTATATTGACTTTGCCTATACCTCCCATCATATCCACAGTCTCTGGGGGTACATAAAAACAGGATGGGGGCTTGCTTCTGTTCTCTTCATACACATACATAAATATAGTACCAGTAATATAAAAAAATGTATAGGTATATCATAGCTTCGATCTATAACTTTCTAGGGACCCTCGGTATAGAGGAGTTGTTATCCGCTTCAACCTTAGATACTCTGGTTCGAATCCTCTTTGGAACGAGAAGTTTTCGTATTAATTCTCATGTGATTGCTCCCATCATGTATTTCAACGAAAAGATTCATATCCATGCTTATGTGATGCTTATATTCTCACGGTGCACTGGCAAAATTTTCCATCTCTGTCTAAACAACTTCTGTGGCATACGCATAGCAATGCAGTGACACAAAACATATTTTAGGGAAATACAGAATCAGGCAGCAGCAACACCATGTATGAAAATTATCCAGAACAGTGTGTGCCTGCTAGCTTTCTGTCTCGATAATGCTGCTGTTACATCTCATACGCGGAATCTGTGCTCATATTTTTAATAATTGTCACTTGTTACCATATATGTAGGTACCTGATTTATAGCAATGGCATATACAAGATCACCTTCAAAAATATCTATACATCACCAAGGGAAAATGAAATGGCTAACTCGATTCTACTATCTAATAATAATTACATAAATCTCCGATATCCTGTTCGTTATGCTGAAAAACTGTTTTGTTTTCTTGTGACCTTAATTTTTATTGGTCTACCAGCAGCAGTGTTGGACAGCATATTCAGTCGGTCGCTCCTTTGTGAGCCGAAGACATTATATCTTGCCATGACATACCTAGTGGGGGTCGTAGGCCGGACAAAGCTCATCAAAATGTAAATCGACTTGTCTCGTTGTCTCCGTTGTGTTTTGCCTTCAACAAGTGGGTGGTTCTTCTTTATAACAAAGTATTGGGAGGCCGCGAAAGTATGATCAGTTTTGATTTATGCTGCTCGGGTTGCGTCACCAATAGTAATGGCCATAGATGAGACACTGGAGTAATCATCAGCAAAAAAAAAACTAATTTTTGTGATTCTCTACGTACAAAACCGTGTGCATTTTAAAAAAGTGAAAGTAATTTTTTTCATTAACTCGCTGTGTGGATGAAATTTTAATTCAGCCCAACCCTAGTTTTTTTTTTTTTTTTTGCATTTTTATTCTGTTAGAAAAATTATGAAATTAGAAAAAAAAATCAAACCTCATGTTTATATTAATTTGTTTTTCGAAATAAGAATATTGATACCAAATAAAAACGCTATTATATTATATACTTGTTTGAGTTCAACATTTTATATAAAAAAATCCTTTTGCTTGCATTTTTATTTCTATATCTTAATTTTGGCGGACTTCTCGAATATCAATAATTAATGATATTCGGTTGTTTTATTATATTCTGAAAATTCATAAAACCAAGAATATACTGTATAGTGACATCATTCATTTTTAATTCATTTTTTCCCTCCGAAATTAGGAAAAATTGGTATTTCGATGGGGGGGGGGGGGCACCGAAGTTTTTTTTTTTCCTAGCTCCGGGTCTGAATGGCGAATAGGCCCATTCGGTAATTACATGCATAATTGTTTCTGGCTTTTTTTTTCAAGTTACGTTTTTTTTTTAAAGTTTGATAATAA
>JAQGBM010000132.1:0-17445 GCA_034698405.1 Symphylella vulgaris | reverse complement strand
GTATTAACTCCATATTAAATGCTGTGTTATAATACTTTCTATACTTTTAGTATAAATTAGGCTAATTTTAAACTCTGGCAGGAAAAAAAAAAAAAAAAAAAAACTACCTAGGGCCTACCTACCTGGATTATATTTAGTAATGTTACGGGAACCTAACATATTTTTTTTAGGCCCTATCTAATCTATGCAATTTACTAAATAAAGAAAATTTCCCTTTCCCTGTAAAAAGAAGCAAAAATAATCAGATTGCATTTTCAAAATGTAGCATCGGTATAATTTAATGAAAACAAAAACAAGTTTGTATTTTAACCTATACACGTTAAATGCCAGTTCATTCCCATATGGCCCTATCAGATGAGTTTGTGTGTATTTTTAGCATGCCGAGATGCTGGGTACACACCTCGTTCATACACTTTGTACAATACAATCGTCATATTCAGTTTTTGGGACAACAAATAGTTTGCACGATGCCATTTTCTTGGCAGGCTGCCATTTAGCTTTGGATATATAATGCATATTATAACCTTTCTAAGTTCAGAATACATGTTTTTTATGTTATCACCCAACTATTTTTTGTTCATATGACTTTATGATTAAAGCTATCATATTTAAGATGAAGCTTACTATAGAAATAGATGCACAATATAGCCTACACAATGTGTAAAGATTAAGATAATGACAAATTATGTAGCCTATTTACTTGGGGGCGTGTTTTGATATGCCTACAAACCGTGGGAAATGAGGAAATAGATTATAATATCCGCATAATGTAGCCTATAGTTGCTATGCACAGCCACTATTTTCATGAACGTGTTTACAAATTGCATAATTATGGTAAATTACCAAAACAAATACAGCGTACTGTTTTTCAAATGTTTGAAATATGTTATAGGCTGTTTATTTGTGTAACAATTTACCGTATATTGATTATTATTGGAAGATAAAATGATGAGTAGATACAATAGCCTATTATTTTGTCATTAAAGTGGTGTGATCCTTAGAGGTCACATTACTGCATATTTATAATTTAGCAGTAACTCTAAGTGCGACGCAAATTTTATGCAGCATGACAAGGCAACACATGGAATTGCAAAATGTTTTGCTATCTGTGTTTATGAAAGATAAGACTAAATTTCAAAATGCGCGCCGGTACTTGTTTTTAATATTTAGGCCTAGGCCTACAAGGTAATTCGAACCCCTAAGTGGCTGCGCTTAAAAAAAAGTAATCCCTCCTTTAAAGGGGCGATCTATGCTCATTTCAAGCCTTTACACTCCATTGATCATGGTATAAAATATTGGAAAGGATGAGGAAAATAAAAAAGCACGAGAAATATTCGGAAATAAAGAAAGAATCGCTTTCTTACCAAAACAAAACATTGATGGCCAAAACTGTGACAGCGCTGATGATCGGCCGTTCCCATATTAAAATGCTCTGCAACGTTACGACATACGATTCGAAAGGTCCCAATATCTGATTAAATGATTTTTCCGTCATACTTTCACTCGTGGCGCGCACTTGATCCGCCTCGTCCGATTTTCTAATGAATGAAACAAAACGACGCAACATTCCGATTTTGCTAAGACACCATTTGTTTTTGTTTGCTTTCTGTGACGTCACGAATGAAGTTGCGATTTCGAAAGAGCGCATTCGAAATTCAGTCCAGTGACGAGTGACAACCGGAGATAACCAGTAAAAATTGTGAAGGGGGTTTTGGTAAATTCTTATTGGCTAGCTTGTTTGCCTCACTCGATTCATTTAACCTTGAGAAATGCTATGGCACTTCGATCAAAGTCTTACCTTTCGGATTATTTTCTTGTTTTATTCCAAAAGTTTGCATGTTTATGAGAGATTAAATGTTTATTAACGTTATAATTACATAAATTTATACAAAGAGTAAATATATTTCCTAAAATATATTGTTAAATAATTTTATTAATTTTTTGTACACACTATTTGGCTACTCAAATACGTAAACAAAATAAATGGCGGCGGTGTAGCGATATTTGACATTTCATAATATTTCGATTTATTTTAATATTAAATAATACGGTAAAAGAGGCTTTAAGATAGGCCTAGTGTTCATATAAAACGTACGTGAGCTAAAATTTCCATACCACTTAAAATGAGTGACGATAAAAGGGAATTTGACAATACCTATAAAGATTATGACCCCGCCATACACAAGCATCTGATACTTACGCCGACTGGTCAGGTAAAGATTTGTTTTTAAAAATTAAACTATAATTTTGTACTTATTACCATTAATTCATGTAAGCAATAAATTCTGCATTATTTCACCATGCAAGAAATTCCAGAAAACTGAAGCTCATAGCCAGCTATGTAGCTAATCCAATCCTTATTTCCCTCACAAAATATCTAGGCTCAGGATAAATACGGCAAGCAAAATATAGGCTATTGACTTGGAAAACATTAATCATGGACTCGGACTTAAGTTATTATTCTTAACTGATTTTTATCCACCAGTTTATCAAGAAAAAAAATTTCAAGCACTTTGTACCGGTATTAAAATTTTAAATTTTGGTCAGTAGGCTATTTAAACTAGGCTATTAGATTATTAGATTAATTAAAATATAAAAATATTGCGGGAAAATTTTGATGTACCTTTATTTGGGTTGGAACCTATTATTCGAATTGATTTAAGTGCAGTCTTATTGTCTTAAGTTCCCTAATATAATTAAAGGAATGCCAATGACATTAAGAATGTCAGGAATATTTAAGTGTGAAATTAAATTATCTTTATATTAAATTAAAGGTTTTACATACCATAATAAAATATCATTCCTATAAAACATGATTTGAACCAACTCTTATCAGAAAAAAATTCTCAGATATTCCTAAGTTTTTATTCCATTATGTGAATAAATTGAGAACTCACAGATCAAAATTTTGCATCCATTTAAAATAAGTTACAACAGTCCACCCAAGAGGGATCTGACATTGCATTGAAATGATTGAATTAAGGTGAACTCATAGTGGTTTTAATTTTATGTTACAAATTTTTATAAACTGCAATTGATGAAACCACCGAAGATTGTTCAAAAAGTATTCATAAATCTAATATTTAGTAATCAAATCTGCTTAATTTGACAGCAAGATCAACTTCCTAGGATTTACTTGACTCCCAAAAGTTGCGAATGTCATGAAGTTTGTTGTTGCATGCCCGCAGTGGTTAATAGCGCGCTTGCCTCTGAACCCTGAAGATCCGCGGGTTCAAACCGCGGCTGGGGCAGGACGGTAAGAATTTTCGGATGAGTGAAATTCTTGAAATGACGGCTCCTTTTGGTAAGAGTTTAAACCCGAGGTCTTGTGTATATCCCCTTTGCACTCTGCAAATTAAATAGCCCTCATACAAGTCTGTAAATCCTTTCCCTGAGGCAAAATTCGAATCTCACTCCGTCGTGACATTAGTTGTCGCTTACCACGACGTTAAAAATTTTAAAAATCAACAAGTACAAACATTTGTAAGAATCATGTTATAAATCAGTACCATTTTTCCATCATGTAGATTCCTGAGGAATGGAAGCAGAGACTGGAGCACACCATCAGACAACTTATGCTAAAACTTGAGGCTGGTTATGGCGAAGCTGCTGACTGGTCGGATTATTCTTGTTACACTGGAATTACAGGTATGTCAGTAAGTACTAAACTATGGGGAATGCTCAGCAGAGTGAGGCGCCTCCCTGATAGGAGCAACTAGAAGAACTAAAGACTATAAAAAAGAAAACGAATCCGAAAATAATAATTATTGTTTTCTCCGTAACCCTTGGACGAATATGGACATTTTATACACCAAAAAGCAGTGGATAGATCTATTTGTTCGAAAACGTAAAAATTATGGGGTCGTCGCATTATATAAAAAAAGATATTCGAGATATAAAACGAAATTTCAGTAATTATTTGGAAATATCTTTTTATTTAATGCGACGACCCCATAATTTTTTTACGTTTTCGAATAGATAGCCTATCTAAGGCGAAAATAATTATGGGTGTATACACCTCTTTCACCGTCGCTGCAGCTAGACCTAAGCGCCACTACGTTGAATAAGCGACCACTGTTGACGGCAGAAAAAGCGAAAAACTCTTAAAATAATGTATCTTCGTAACGTCCATATCCGTTCAACGGTTACGAAGATAAATTATTTTAAGAGTTTTTTCGCTTTTCTGCCGTCAACAGTGGTATATCGCTTATTCAATGTAGTGGCGCTTAGGTCTAGCTGCAGCGACGGTGAAAGAGGTGTATGTATAAAATGTCCGTATTCGTCCAAGGGTTACAGAGAAAACAATTATTTTCGTATTCGTTAAATTCCTAATTTAAGTAGTTTTTTCAGTTTTTCCCAGGGCGGACGCCTCACCCTAGTTGACAGTTGACCATAAAAAGATCCCAAATATATGACATTGTGGAATATTTACTCTACCTTACGAATCTAACGCAGTTCATGTAAATTTCCGCTTAATTAGCCTACGGTATTTTAAAATTTTGTATCATAATCTGCAGGTATTGGACTTCTGTACCTTCTCATGTCTGAAAAATTTTGCGACGTACCAAAGCAAGAGTACTTGAAGCGAGGGATAAATTGCGCAGGATTCAGCCTTTCTAAGCTCAAAGGACATCGGCTTTCGTTTCTCTGCGGGGACGCTGGACCCCTGGCTGTATCTGCCGTCTTAAACAGCAGATTGGGAAAGGAACAGGAGGCCCAGCAACTCGTTAAAAAGTAGGTTGAATTACATGGTAAAAAACGGTTTTTGCTACCAACTTCAAGAGATGGAACCTCTAAAAAGCTTAGTTTTTTATTTATTTAACCATTGAATTATTCATATTTACTCACGTTATTAACATTACAAGTTAAATCTCGGTTGATGACGGTTAAATTTTTATTTTAAAAAAAGTAGAATCGAAGTAGGGAAGAAATTCAGACATGGGGAAAAAATGCCACAGTCTATGGTAATTGGTAAATGTGTAATAGTCTCACGCATTTTTTTTTTCATTACACAATTACCATAGACAGTGATATTTTACCCCATGTATGAATTTCCTCCCTACTTCGTTTCTACTTTTTTTTAAATAAAAATTTAACCGTTTTCGACGGAGATTTAACTTGTAATGTTAATAACGTTAGTAAATATGAATAATTCAATGGTTTAAAGTAGTTGCAAATTAATGTCCTTAGCACTTTAAGATGTTTACTTTATAACTTAAGTATTTTCCTGTGTTTATTACTTTATTTTCATCCATGGCAATCATTTATTTTAATCGAGTTACTGACTTACTGTATTACTTTTTTTTATTATAACTTATAAATGCTTCTTTACACTTTTGGTAGACCTGAAATTACTGTTCCTACGCATACCTCTCCCTCAATTATTCAGGGCTGCTTTTTCATAAGAGTGTAAAATATGCTTATTTAAAAAAAAAATTTGAAAAAAATAAGTGGAAATTACTTAGCTATAAAATAAAATCTAAAATTCTAACCTGTAATTTTTTTATGAAAATTACATAAACTTTTTTTTAGAGGTTCCATCGCTTAAATTTTTATATGACGTTTTAATTTGGATTTTGGCAGATTGGTGACACTCCATCTTAAGATGACTTCAGCAAATGAAGACATATGTGACGAGATTCTTTACGGCAGGGCGGGTTACCTTTACGCCCTACTGTTCGTCAATAAGCACCTTGGGGAAGTGGTAGACGGTGCAGTCATAACCAAAGTGATAAGCACCATCCTTCAATCCGGGAAGCTTTACAGTCAGAGGTGTCAGTCACAGAGTCCCATAATGTACGAGTGGCATGATAAAGAGTACATCGGCGCCGCCCACGGAATCACGGGTATCCTATACATGTTGTTGCAGGTAAGCTGAAGAACCTAATCCCCCCTAGGTTCGAATACGTCGGGTCTTAAGGACGGTGCATCGAAAGTATCAAGAAAATTGTACAAAATATTGTTTAATTTTTTTGCAGGCTAGACAGTACATATCGGAAAGGGACATGGACAGATATGTGCGTCCCGGGATCGATTACGTGCTCTCCCTCAAATTCCAGTCGGGAAACTTTCCTTCTTCGGTCGGTAACAATTCGGACAGACTCATCCATTGGTGTCACGGTGCTCCAGGGGTTATTCACCTCTTGGTTTTGGCTTTCAGGGTAAGGATGGCTCTTTTTTATTTTTAGATTTTAGTTGATACAAAAATATTTTATATTTCAGTATTAATATAAATAAATAAATTTCCATTTACTTTTTACTTTTTACTTATAATTCTAAACATGCGTAAGGCTCACAATTTGAATAAAATTGTATTGGAATTTTCAGCTGCAACGAGGCTGGTGAAGTGTGAAATCGATTGATTTTTAAAAGAAAACTACTCAACCGATTTTCATAA
The DNA here is from genome assembly GCA_034698405.1 of Symphylella vulgaris. Lineage (NCBI taxonomy): Eukaryota > Metazoa > Arthropoda > Symphyla > Scolopendrellidae > Symphylella > Symphylella vulgaris. The sequence continues at coordinate 11,048 of JAQGBM010000132.1, read as the reverse complement.
TTTTTTTTATTTGCAGAAAAATTAATATTCTCTACAGGGTGTTAAATTTTTTTTTAAATTGAAATTAATTTTTTTTATAATTACCGTAATTGTTAAAGACAACGCTCATCGAAAATTTTCAGTAATTTCTCTTAATTGTAAAAAAAACTAAAGCAAATAAAAAAAAAATTAAATTTGCGAACGCCCAATGGCGTTCGACTTTAAAAAATTAAATACTGTATATTGGTTTCAGGTATTTGATGACAAGAAGTACATAATTGCTGCAAAGAACTGCGCAGACGTGGTCTGGAAGCGAGGAATTTTACGCAAAGGGTTCGGACTATGTCACGGAACAGCTGGTAACGCATACTCCTTCCTGGCTCTCTACCAGGAGACGGGAGAGTACAGGTACCTCTACCGTGCCCATATGGTGAGTCATCAATTTTGGGACATAATTATACAATACTAAAAATTAATTAACAAATAATTGCGGTATTTTTTACGAAGTTTGCAGAATGGTGTTTCGAATATGGGAAAAAACCTTGCAGGACTCCGGATAGGCCGTATTCGCTCTTCGAAGGTAATACATAAATAATAATAAACCATAACCCCCAAATTAGCAGGATAAACTATGCTAAGGCTCGACCGATGGTACAATTTTGCCGATTGTTGAAGTCTTCCATCGGCCGATGCCGATGCCGATGGGAGAAAAATAAAAGTTTCCAGTCATAAATAATTTTAGGCCTCTTCAAAATCGGATTTAATAAAGTTAATTAATAATTATGAGTCAAAATTGCCAATTGGAACTTTATCCATTCGTCATCAAGTTGTTATTATGAAATTAAAGTAGTTGAAATTAACTAAGAGGAAGATTTCTGTTTAGAAAATAGCAACATTTCTACGTTTTCTGCGTGGAAAAATTTCCATCGGCATCGACAAAATTTTGTCAACAAATTTGCCGATTGCCGATGCCAATGGGAGAAAAATGCCACCATCGGCGCCGATGCCGATACATCGGTCGAGCCTTACCCGCAACCTAAGTAGTTTGAAAGTAATGACCCACATAGCATCACGTTACATAATTGTGAGAATGCTAATTTTAATAATTAATTTAAATATAAGCGAAACGTGTAGAATCTGTACAACATACCTAACTTACATTCATTTTCATATTATATAAGATAGTTTAAAAGTAAATCTAAATTAATAAGCCGAAGTTGTTTACCATCATTATATAGGCTATATACAGAATCCTAACAACATTACTGTATAACCTCGAAGACTTTACTTGCTGGGATAGGCTATAATATCGGGTATAACATAGATGCGTGTTTGTTAAGCTGCACATTACACATTTCAGCGTTCCAAAACTTCCTAGATGTTTGTCGAGTTGCATCAAATCAATACTTCCATTTTAAAACTAAAGAAAATAATAATAATAAAAAAAAACGTTATCAGCTCGCATATCCTAATCATTTCTTTTTCCCGATGTAACTCTTGCTCTACAGTGTTTGGGATGAAGTTTGACAAGTGTATCTGTTGCTGTTTCAACGATTAGAATTTAGCGAAAAGTCGCAAGACAGATGTTGCCTCGCTCGACTGACTGACACTGATTTCGGTGCTGGCCGCATTTTCGGATTGGTATTTTGTTGTTTCCGCCGTTTCTGATTTAAGAAGTGCGAAATCAGATTAATTTGACAGCAAGCATGCGACAGGCCGCGTTATTATGCTGCCGTGTGTATTAGAAAATATATCCGGCACCAGCAGCTCAGCTACTATAACAAGTGTGCATGCGATAGAGAATTTGAGGGGGGAGGGGTGGGGGCTTATATGCAAACGAGCATTTCCGCTAATGAGACTCTATATGCATCAATAATTGATCATTGCTGGCGTTCAGAAAGCACGATAAAATGTAACAACTTGCAGTGTGCATGCTATATTGCCATTGCCACAATTGTACGTGCTTATGTTCAGGAGAAGCCATTTTAGTTCATTCCTATATAGCATATGGTAACAAAACATCAAAAGAAATTGCAAATAGGCCAGATACTCAGTATGTTTTTTGCTTTTTTCAATTTAACCTATGCAATAAACTCATTAAAATTTTATGAAATATGAGTAAGAAGAGTCTTAGAGCTGTCGAGACATCTTTATCTGTATAGGCAATTCTTTCGTATGGTAACTAGACTAGTCTGCAACAGTACAAACTAACTCGTAAGTTATAAGAGAGGTTTAAACGGACATACGAATTCGACTTTTCTGAGACTGCAGATTACACCAAGTAAATAACCTATGATAGCAAAAAGAGTTAGTCAAGGATAATAAGTTAGAAAAGTGTATACGGTTATGTGCCTTATGTCAGGAACTATTCAAGTGAACGAAAATTTACTAAGTACATAGGCCATTTTCCACCGGAAAATTGGCAGCAGTAACTTTTGTTTGTCCTTCTTTTTATTCTCGCTTTTCCGGCTCCCTCCTGCTATAAAGTTACTCTGGAGTCAGTTCTGGGACTATTGTGTACAGTACATGCTGGCGACAGTGTCCAGTTTCATATTCACTCAAAATGGACGCCAGTACATTGCACAGGTCTTTTGTATAACGCGATATTTTTCGCAGCATGGTAGGCTTACAGCTTGCACGCTGGTTTCCGCAATGCGGGTATAGCCTAACATTTCCTACGGTGATAAATGAATTGGTCCTTTTTATATGACTTCATTATTTTTCGCAAATGGCGCACATATGCGAATATAAGAGAGGAAAGAGGAAAAAAATTCTCCTTTTTCTCGTCCGGAACAATCCAATATGTTTGCTGTGAAAATGAAATCAAAAACTAGAGTTTTATAGTCGGTCCAATGCATTATCAGTCCACGCTTATATTATAACTTAAGCCCAGTACGGTATAGTTTGCTGTCAAAAGCCAAGCAGTTAATTGAAATGTGATAATCACATAACCTCGGTATAAATGGGCAGTTGTCACCTATACAAGCACGCTTTTCATATCGTTTCACGCTTTGATAATTCTCAAAATGTTGCAATTTTACTTATTTAATTGTTATTGGATTTAGTTTGCATGACCATATTATTAATGTCATAATATAGTGTAATGTTTGTTGTCAAATCTATAGCCTACCTAATTTTTATGATTTTTAACAAAGTAGGAGGTGCCTATACTGTAATTAGCAACTGTTTACCAAATTAGAAGGTCTTATCTGCCATAATTACTAGTGTTTATGAGGGAGAAAGCTAGGTATTAACCCCTATAAGTGCATGCCTTGAACTCTTGCATTGATTAGTTAATCCATGTGTTTATAACCAGCTGGTCTTGATGGTTACAGCGCCATTATTTGATGGTCTGTTAACTACTGGCCAATAATGCCATCACGTGACATTGTAGTCTAAAATGGTTTTAGCTGATTAAAATACAACATTAATTTTATTCTTTCCAATTAACTTAGGCCTACTTAATAATGTCTCATGCATGCACAGTAAGAAAAATACATGATGACATTTTGAACATTTTACCGTATAAATAAGATGTCGTAAACCTCTTTTTCAATCCATAACAAGGACCTCCATTACGTGGTGTAAACACCAGAAAGTGAAATAAAAAGAAAAATATACTCAGCATAATTGGAAAGAAAAAAAAAATTATAAAATTTTTTATATACACTGTGGCATTTGTTAAGAATAAGAAAAAAAATTCTTCTTATTTCATATATTTTAACGACCAAAAATCTTTGAACTTTCTCTTTCAAACAACGCCTCAGGAGAAAATTCGTACACGTCGAATCAAAGTGGATTTTAGTGTAGAGGAAAATATCGCTGAGTATATAGAAAAGTCTGTAGCTTTCACAGTTTCCAAGTCTGCTGGTATATGTACGTATAGTACACTACACGTTGCTGCCTGGTATTATTATTATTATTATATGTGATCTGAAAAGAATGTAAGAAGGGAACGAAAAATGGGGGGAAATGCGCTGGCTAAGCCTAATGGAGAAGTAAAACTTGCAGTACGAAGCGATTGCTGCCTTGTACTGCAACCAGCCCAGCGATATAATGAGTCATTTACCGTCACAACTGTAGTATGTGTATATTTGGGATTATGTTATAGACCTAGCTATAAGAATATCTTGTAGAAAACTGCGCAGTTTTGCTTGCTCCGATTATATGGGGGAATGGAATGGGTTAAAAATTGGTTGAATTCTGTTGCACTAATCCATTATTTTTCCCATATAAATGCTTTGCTATGATGCCATGCTAATATGAGTAATGATCGATTATGATACCCCGTTACATTTTGATTTTTGACTAAGGCCTTTATTTTTGGTAATTATATTAAGGAGAATTTGTCTATCAAATAGTTTCCATTTTTTTTTTACCTAGATGGTGCGGGAGTAGTACAATACATTTTGATGGAAATTATAAAATTTACTTTCTAAAATGAGAATTAAAAATGCTTGTCGTAAGATTAAGATTAACCCTATATTTATTGTTAATAACAAGGTTGTATCGGCACCTATGACCTATATAACAAACTATAATTAACTCATTCCCATTAATGTTTTTAAGTAAGATTATTAATGTTTTTTTTTCTGTTTGTTTCAGGTATGTTTATGTTTCTTTTTTATACCATGAATTTTCGCGAAGAATTACAGTAAGTAAAAAACTGCATATGAATTTGTTGTATTATTGTGAAAGATCTCTTTAGCCTCCATATCTCGTGTAATTTTGTTGTTTTAAATTCGCAATATTCTGAGTGGAAATATTTATGGTTAAAAATAAAATGCGAGGGAGGTCTGTCGTGAAAGGCCAGTCGGTGGTGTCGGTTAACATGTCCCAAATCGAACAAGGCCATTTGAGCTGTTTATATTAGGCAGTTATTATTATGGTCGGGCTACCATGTTATGTAGAGGCTCTGCGCGCAGCAAGTGCAGGATATTAGCTTCATTAGCAAATAGTTTGCATTGAAAACGGGGATGCATGGGTCGCTGGCGAATTAAAATTATATTCTTTTCGCCCGTCAAACCTTCGCGTACACAACATTAACGCTCTGATTGCTGCATAAGTTACATTAAATAAAACATAAATCTCAAAAACAAGTACAATTTTTGTACATATATACGAGTTTTCGTAATCAGAATGTAAAGTAGGACGACATTATTTGTTATTTAGCAACCCCGTCGGTGCCGTATAGTTAGTATAAGGACTATATTATGAGTCTATGAGAATAAATAATTTGATGATGGTTTAGTGTAACGTGTGGGTAGCGCGCAATTTGGAGTAGTTCGGGTTGTTTGATAAAAAAGTTCAGATATTAAAATATCTAGGGACCCGGGTTCGAGCCCCGGCTGGAGTAAGAATTTTTCCGAGTTCTAAAGCTCATTGCTCCTGGTATGTACTACGGAAAGAGAAGGGCTCTGGTCATACCCGCGCTCGTGTGGTGTTTATCTGCACGTTAAAGACCCCAGCTTCGCGCTGGCAAAATTGTCCCTCTCCGTGTTATAGCATCTGAAGATGAAAAGACACGTAAAATAATACCCAAAAACAACAACAACATATCGGTGGAAGTTATGAAAATTTCCGGAGGGGGGTTCTGGATTTTAACTTTAACATGTTACCCCATCCCTCCCCCCTCTTCGATATTACTTTTCTTCTAGATGTCGCATAAGAATAAGAATCGTTTCAAGAATGTAGTGAGGACTCATCCCTTGGTGTCGGTGTTTAGCGGAAATAAGTCAGCGTTAAACTAAACCCTCCAAAAAACTGAAATATATTTAGTTTTTAAGTTATAGGTTTTTTTTTTGGCAGTTTGCAGCGTTTTTCATTTTCAATCGAAAATCATTTTGTCACCCCCGTGCCAGTATGTTTATGCATGCATGCATGCAGGCAGGCAGTTTAAGATTTGCAAATGTTGAAAGTTGTTCCCGTATATCGATCCCAGCTTTCCTGCTCGTATGGCTGCGTGATGTTTGTCATCAGGAATTGCATTGTGTTTATAAGGAGTGTTCTGAATTTCGATATTGCTAACATGAACTGGGGTCGGGGGAAAAAAACAAGCCTAACTAATTACGAAATCTTTTTGCCCAGCAACTCCATATATCATTCCTACTGTAGCTAATTGATATAAAACTCGCACAGGCTTAAGGAGAACCTGATTTACCCCAGATTTAATGTTACCAAGTGATTTAATAATATTAATTAGAGCGAGTTCAGGCCCCATCCACAGAGAATGACGCAAACACCAAAGAATGCGGGTTCATATCCGGATCGATTTGGCTATGAACTTATTGCGCTTTAGCTACTAAACCCAAGATATAATCCCGAAGGCACTTCGAATGAGAGTTTCTAGAGTAATCCAATTCTTCATTACATCATGGATGACGCTCCCTGGTGATATAAGCGAACTACTTCGTCGGGTTATGAGTTATGACCTTTGTTGTCGTATTCGCATAGTGATGGTAAAATATATCAAACAAAAAACCTTAAAAGGGTAAAATTTATTCTGGAAAGTAATTAAGACTTTATTCCCTTGCGTCGATGTTTAGCCTCAGTTAGCGGAAATAAGAGAGTGATGGATGGATCGGAAATAGATGTGACGCCATGATTGAAATGAAAGAAAAAAAAGGCAATGCACTTGTTTTTTAATGCAAATCATTAGTGATATGATTATAATGTCTTTAGTAAAAGATGCACGGTAACAAGGAGGGGGAAACTTATTATCAGCTTGATACAAAAGAAATATTGAGTAGTAGATAAGGGGTAGGCTTCTTCTTTTGACGTGGGGGTGGACGGGGGGAGAATGGAGTCGAATTAATTACAGTCGCATCACGCTTGTTCTATCTTCCCCGTACATCATTAATTTAATGACAATTCTATTGATGTGTTCGCCTAGCCGTTTGATTTGTCTTCTCCATTCCATTCTTTTTTTTTTTTCTTTCTTTTTTTGCTTGTCCTAGTTGAGCATTGATTACTGTTTTGGACTTGCCTCGATGCAAGGGGTAATTTGGGAGGTTGGGAGGAATAGTTATAATCTGGACCGAAGAGATACTGGCTATAGTACACACAACAGAGCCTCTGAGACAATGAGCTAACGGAACGAATTTCATTTCAGCAAACTGGCATGTTTACTGAAGAGATACGAGGTTAGGACCCCGAAAATATATAGGAGCGATTAGAAATGAAATATTATTTCGTGGTGTTGATTGAAACCTTGGGGAATTTCTGTGACAGTTTGTAAAGATGCGAGAGTTGTAGTATTTTTTTTTATACCACCATGTTTATACAGCAGCTAGGAGCTGCCTAGGAAGAAAAAAATAAAACGGTAAAATAAATTATCAAACTGTCCCTTGAAACATTAATGAAAATAAATATCACGATATATATTTTTTGGAGAAAATAAAAGTGCCTTCGCTATTTTTTTTTCCCTACTGCAATAAGCCTAGTACTTAAAGTTTTGCAAGGGCTCGCACTCGCTCCGGAAAGCCTTTGGATTGAAGTTTTTCTAACAGTTTGTGCAGAGCAAGCACAATTGGGGCTTTACTGATACTGGGGTAGACCGCCATTTTATTTCTGCTATTTTAAGCTATAAAGTTGAATTTATATAGCCTATAAAATGAGTTGAAATTCGCCCAAAAAATACTGTAACCTACGATAGGAAAGTATCCAAAACCTTTCAACTTATATTTCCAGGAATCGATGGTCATATGGGTTAATGCATCCTCGCCTATCTGACCCCAAGAGTGTTGAAATCCGAGATCGGTGGGCATTTTTTTTTTATTAAGATTGCTTTAAACCCCTGAAGCTATCCTCGGTAGCACGTAAAAGAACCCCTCAAAATGTGAAATATTAAGGATTTCCTGGTCTTCGGAAACTGCAAATAGGCCTAACTCGTACTTTACGGAATATACAGTAAATATTAGCCCAATCTCTGTCTATATAGGAAGGCTATTTTATCTTTCTGATTAGGAAAATTATCTCAGTTTGTTTAACTACTCCCAATTATCGCAATGACTTATTTACATTTCGGCGCATATGGAAGTATACTGTGATTTTATCGAATTTAAATAAAAACTTTTATGGAGGGAGGCTATAAATTCAATCTAAGAGAGACTTGAAATAATATTTGCAGCTTGGTCTAGATTCAAATGGACAGAACTTTTGCAGATATAAATATGAATGAACCTGTCATTAAGATTGAAATATATTTACATATACGAATACTCTAAGCTTACATGTGCATGAAAAATTTCTCTTATGTGTACAGAGTGATCGATACTTCTTTTTTCTATTAATATTTAATGCAAAACAGTGCAGAAAAAGATTTCATATATGCTTCGAGCCGAAAAGTTATGCGAACATATAAAAGGAAAGAAAAAAAGTCTGGAGCGAATGTAAACAATACATTTGCCGACTTCTTGTTGAATGAATTTTGTATATGAAACGGGGAGGTTGCTTTTGATTTCGAAGCGAAGAAAAAGAAATGTCGTTAACTTTGCTATACGTAAAAAAAAAAACCTGGTAGTTTTTAGTACCATTCACTTGCGGCAGCACGCAAGTTTTCGCACTGTGGCGGCAGCAAAACGATTTTAGCATAGAAATGGTCAAAATCATTCCTAAATTTCTTCAACAGCCAAAAAGATCCATACCCGTAGCTGAAAGCTCTCTCACTCAATACTGGGTTTTTATGCGAAAGATTGTTTTAGCAATTAGAAACTAGAAAGGGAGGGAATGCAATCTTCCAATGATTCGAATATAGTTCCTTTCTGTTATAACTTACGAGGTTATAGCAAAAGTTCTACATGTTTGTGAGTGGATATAGTGCTGAAATGCTAGCGAGTAATTGCTTTTTTATTGTAAAGCAGTGAAAGGGAAAATGAAATGAAGTAGAACGATTATTTTTTCTTCAATATAACTAACTTAAATTCTTTATGAGCTATATAGTTGGATTATTGGTATTCGAATTTCAATTTTTGAGCTATAGGGCAGTAAGGATATTAATTAAATAGGATTTTTATTGAAGCGCATAATAATAATGAAATAAAATAATGAAAAACATGTTAGCAACTTATAGCACAGATGAGGTTTACGTGGGATAACATTAAGCATGAGGCTTGGTTATCTCATCCTGACATATATGACAAGAAATCAAGGTACTTAATTCAGGGTTTGTGGTCATGACTGCAAGGATGGGTTGCTTTGCCACGATCCAATCAATATATCCATTTATCTAGCTTTATTTCCGAGTTGGAATGGTCTGGGTGAAAGACCTTCCAGGATCAGTTAGTTTATATGACAAGAAATCAAGGTACTTCAGATGTGGTCACTGCAAGGATGGGTTGCTTTAAATTTCCACGATCCAATACCTTTATCTAGCTTTATTTCCGAGTTGGAATGGTCTGGGTGAAAGACCTTCCAGGATCAGTTAGGCTGGTATATAAATAAGTTTAATAAGGGTGTGTGAGGTTGAGGTATGTGATACAAGAAGACCTATAAAGCTTGTCGTGATTATACGAGTAAGTATACACCCCCCCCCCCTTTAGTACCATAATCATTTACAATTCAAGTGACATAACATGCTTACTACAATTGAACCACTTCGAGGCAAGACATATGAATCCACCTCTGTAAGATTAATTTGACAACAATATATCGATAATGGAAAGTAAGATGAGACCTCGTATCACTATCAACATCACTACCGTATATCTAGATCAAGCGGAATTATTGAGTAAATCACGCTACACATATTATTCCGCCTTATTCTGTTGTTTTCGTCAAGCTGTAATGGCCTCGTATGATATGCTGTTGGTTCAATCGCCTGTGTACAAAAAAATATAATATACAGTTCGTGCTTTTACATTGTAATAGTCTTTCTTCCATTTGGTATAATTTCCATATAATCATACAAAAAAAAAGTCAAGCCAAAAGTTATTCAACCTAACCTTGGCCTCTTACAGGTATTAGAATAATTGCGTAGATATGGTCATTTGGTATACCATGTCATTATAGAGATTGCACGTGATTGGGTAGCATAATGGTTTTTTTTTCTTTAACTTCCCCTTCTTTATATTAGTTATGTTTTGTTTGAAATTACATGGTAGTAACTTCACAGAATGCAATGTAAATGGGATAAACACACTGAATCGTTAAATTATTATGGTGCGAATTGATCCAGTATGGGTTTGTATTTGATGAGAGGATTGACCCAACCCAGAAATTGTAAAATAGGACAAAGAGCAATTCAAGGATTAATAGTTGGGCTGTTGTTATTTCCGTACAGTACCACTTGATATATGGAGACCCTCAGATGGATTGGTTTGAAATATTCACATTGGAAGGATTATTTGGAAGATTTAACACTCCCTACCAAAATGATTTGGGGCGAGTGAGAGTCTTACAGCAAAAATGTCAGGGAAATAGAGATCTAATCTTCAGGGGGAGAGAGCTTAACTGATTTTGCAGGACCTGAATTCTGAATCAAATGTAGTTTTTGAATCTGATGCTGATGTTTTGATGCTCATTGAACCTAACCTGATGATGCTAATTGCATTTGCACCTAAGCTTTTGTAACTTAAGTTAGGCTTTTAAACTGTATATTGAATTATTCTTTTAGTGCTCTTGGGAGGTAAATTTATGATTTTTACCATTATTAACAGTCACCTTCATTCAAGAACCACTTAAACGGAGTAAGATTTTTCTATGATTTGTATATGATCAAACAATAAAATATTATAATCATAAATCCAATATTTAAAAAAAAATCTTTCAAAAAGATTGTAAAAAAATAAAAGCATGGAACAACAGAAACTCAAGGTGATCATAAAAAAGTATAGTTGGATTAATATCGAGGTGATGTTTTTTGCACCCTGTTTGCTGCGTGTTAGCTCAATTTTTCTATCATAACTTATATTATTCTCTCTATCATATACTCAACCGTCACTTGAAGGCTTTAATTAAATATGCTTACATTTGTACCGAGTAATAGCTAGTATAAATAATTTTAAAATTTGCTTCAGTCTGTAACTAGTAGAATTAATTTGTGCTTGTTAGTTCTACAACCGTGTGTAATC
>JAQGBM010000131.1:0-17470 GCA_034698405.1 Symphylella vulgaris | reverse complement strand
GTATTTTTACGCTAAAAAAATCCTATAAATTGGGGAAAATTAAGGTAAATATTTACGTAGGATTATTAGAGATTAATTATATTGAGGATTAGATTAAAATTGGCTTAATTCTTTTACCGGATACGGTATCCCTTTAAGCATTTCCACTTACTCTATATTGGCTTTTCTTTCTCAAATGCATCAATGAGATCTTCTTCTCGCTTTGTTTTATGTTTCTGGGTTCCATCCTTATAGATTCATTTAACTTATTTCCTACGATGTGCGTAACTGGTTGATTTGTCATTGAAGAAATTCGGGAGATACGCCGTATAGCGGATTCAATGGAGAAGCACCAGTATTTTACTCAATTTCAATTCCTTATAACTTTGTATCTCACTAATTTCTTCGATGACCTCTATCATTTAAAAAAATTTTCTCATGAAAAAAAATTGAAATTACCTGTTCGAAGTTAAAATTGGCGAACTTATTTCGTTCGAACTTGAAGTCGTTCGGTGCTATTCCGGCGACCTTGCGGGTATAGTAGGCTATCTTACGAGAATTTTTTAAAGAATAACCGTTGATAACTCCATCCAGTCATACGTGAGTTATTAACAAGAGTATAATATAATTCTAATTGTAATTAGAATTTTATACTCTTGCTTCTTGGTATATTAAGCATAATTACGAGGTATTATATATTTTTTTCCCACGAATTTACATTTCATATTTTAAGGGGAAATGTTTTTTTTTAATTAGAAAAGACTATTAAGTTAATACATTAAATTATTCCACTTCCTCTACACATATTTCTTCAGCTTTACATGATCCGTCAAAAAGTTTGATATCGTCTAATGATATGTCGCCAAGATTTCTTTGAGTAGTTCGTTGGCTACTGAATAAAATCTGGTAATTATTGAAAACACTAAATGGGAGTTGAACTCTACACCAAACGTCACCTTGGTTTCCGTATTTCGTCCACAGCAAAACGTTTTCACTGGCTACCTGATTAAGATAAACCGTTAACGTTTCCACATCGGCTCCAAACATGTAATACCGAAATGAAAGGCACTGTTGTTTCGTCGAGTTTATATTGTAATAAGTATTGCTGTCCACCGTTTGAACTGGACTCATTATTTTTGCAGTGTCGCCAGGATGTGAGCTGTTTGCGTTCAAGTATTTCCCAATTTTGAAATCACTTCCCTGCATAGGACCCGTTAACCTTTGATCGTTAGTCTCTTTCACCCAGTCCCACGCATACTTTCCCGTACTTCTGACCTGCGTCCATCCACAATATCCTTCGTCAAAAGTACAGTTGAACCCTGTATTGCACTCCGCTGCTTGTGAAATGTTGTAAAGAAATATAACCAAATCGTGTAGATTTGCGGCTAATTCTAAACGAAAATTCCTTGGAGCTCTAAAGCCGAATGAAACTTTGGATGGAAATATGTTTGGATTGTGAAAGACCTGTTTCCATACTGATTCTCTCTCATTAGCAATAATAACATAAATTTCTAGCTCATTGAATAGTTTTTCTGACGAAATATTTTTTGGGAATTTTCCCTTATTAGTTGCATCGAACAAAGCGTATGAAAACTGAAAACAAATCTTACTGCTACCGTTAAAAGTTGTCTCAGTTAATGGAGACAATAAACGTCCCGGTTCCAGCGACGAGTTTGATGTAGAATAATAATTCGAAATAGGCTTTGCTATTATTCCTCCACCGATAGCTCGCGAAATATGTTGTGTCATCCATGTTGAACTGCTTTCATCTGATTGAGTCCATCCGCATAAACTTTTATTAAACGAACACAGAAGGCTTGGCGTAATGGTGCTTTGATTTTGGAGTCTGAGCGAGCGAATTTTTACTTTCGGACTGATTGTAAATTTTTCGGATGCAATCGAGTAAGCTTTAAACTCCAATTTATACGGATATTTATCGGGAAGTTTTACGCAATCGTTTAGAAAACTGTCCACCGATTTCTGTCCGAACTGCTTCCATAACTCCATTACGTTTTCCTTGAACATGTTATTCTGAATATGGGCAGATAAGGTGAACATTGTGGCGTATCCAGATTCTATAAAATATTCGAAACATATGAAGGAAGAATTTAAACGTGTATCGATGACGTAACTGGTTAATCGAGTTTCATCCCCTGGAGACGAGTGCTTCATCGTAAGACAGTCATCGCCTAACTCTACATTGTTTCCACTTATTTTCCACGAGCATGTTTCTAACACAAAGGAACAATCTAACTTGCAATTTTCGTTTGCCAATTCAACACTAGTGATAGAAACTTCTTTATGTTCTTCAGTGGAGTTTGATGATTTTCCTTCTAGAACAATGTAGCTGGGTTGTTCCAAAATGAAGGGAAAACTTGATTTAACGGAAGTTAAGGAGTTGTGTGAAATTGTGTCGAACAATATATTTCTTATGAAAATATTAATTTGACCAGATCCGAAGTGACTTATTTTCATGCAATAGTTATTTTTAATAGAATTAAGAAGGGGACTTTGTAACTTGGGACCTTCTCCTACGTGTGAATAAATAAAATTGCTCATTTCCGTGGTTTTTAGTTGCCAATTTCCCAAATCTTTGTAATCCTGTTTCCATCCGCAAAACGTATTGTCAAATTGACACGAGAAACTATCGTCTTTAATGCAGGATCCTCGACTGCTTTTAATGTAATTGATTCCAATGTATCCAACAGCACTACTCTGTACCGCCTCTAAAGTTAGATAGCCTTCGCTGAAATTGGGAATTTGAAAACTGTTCTCTGTCCATTGTTCTCCCTGGCTACGTTTAGTCATCCAAAGCAATGAAGAATTAATTTTGGAATGAAATATAAATTTCAAACTGTAAGCAGATTGTCCAAGTATAATGTACTTAAACTTTACGCAAAGTGGTGTTTCGTCCGTACTTATTACGGGGCTTGTAAGAACTGCTTTTCTTCCCCTTATTGGTTGTTCCTGGACGTAAATGTATTTTTGACCGTCGTCAGTGGTTTCAACATCCTCTGGTTTGTTTTGTACATTAACAATCCAATTGGTATCGGATGTAGAGTTCCAAAAACAGAATCCGTCGGCAAATTGGCAGTCCAGGACACTCGGGGCTATTTTAGCACTTATATTGAGAGTTTCAATGAGAGGATATGTTGCGGCTACTCTCCACTTTAGAAGGATCTCGTTGCTTGAAGAAATAACGGATCCATCATCAGAAGTTAGTGGTAGGGGCTCTGATGCATTTGCTCCATCAAACACATCCAAATAGGTGTTATTGTAATCCGAAAAAGTTATTTCTAAACTATTTTTACCTTTCGTTTTCAATAAAAAATTGCAGCCAATTCCATCTTCCTGTCTACCTATAACATTTTCTTCGGGAATGTGGAAATTATAAACATTCGACTCATTTATATTGATTGTTTTGAAACAATTTAGCTGAGGAGATATGATTTTGTATGGCAAATCGATATGAACATCGAGATCTTGAACTCTGTAATACGAGTAGGTTAATTCTCTGTTCATTCGAAATAATATATTCACTCCATCGCCGGGAGAAATCCATACTTCGTTGGGCAAACTGTTAACTCCGTGCTTTGAAACACTCAAAATTTCCTGGTTGTCATTTCTGTAAATTTGAACTTTAAAGTCAATCCATCCTTCCCTCTTCAATTCGGACAATACTGCATTCAAGCTTCTCGCGTTGATAAAAGCAACTTCGTTGGATCTTAACAAGATTTTCCAGACGCATGTTACCGTTCCCGTGTAGTAGCCGAATGTAAATCCACGAATTATAACACCACTTGTATCAATATAAGTTTTATCACAGTTCAGGCAATATGATGTAGTAACAAATAAGACGAAAACAACAAGTGTAACTTTACCAAGGCTATGCATTCTTATAACATTGAAATTAACTGCACATTTTCAAGTTATGGTTAAAATGGAATTATTTGATCTATCAGTTTATACCTGTGTATATTAACTTAGTAGCTTGTGTATCGTATGCACTAAGTGTTGCCAACAGTATCCGCTTGCTGTTGTTTTTTCTCAGCATAATGAAAACTGATAGGAACAGTGAATGAATCACATTGATGTAACCAGCATAATAGTATTGTCTCAGTAGGCTATTAGAGGGAAATAAAGATATTCTATGAATTTCATTGAGTTGACCGTTACTCTATACCGTAGTGCACCTGTCAAAATAATAATAAAATAAAATAAAACGTAAAATAACTTTGTTCAACTAGGTAGGTGTGAATAATAGAATTCGCAGTTGAATATAGTAGGCCTATGCACTACGCAGAACAGTTATTATTCAAACAGACTATTTCAAACAGACATTACTATTCGGTAGGAACAGCATTCTCGCGTGCTGGGTACCCCCAAGTGTGCATTTGAATACTGTATTATCTATCAAAGAGGTGGAGACACTGGAGAGGAAATTTTATATTAATATAAAATTACTACGTCAGCGACTATTTCGGATTATAAGATATTAAACTTGATACAGTAGAATCTTCATCCTCTTCTCATCACGTTAACTAAGAATACGGTACTCTTGCAGGTTAATCTTTACCTTACCAAGGAAAGTGGTTCATCCCTGGTGTGTTTTTCCTCAAGCAAAAATTGGGGGCCAGGCCCCCTATTTTTGTGAATCTAACAACGTTGTGTGTGACAAAAGTGTTGAGTTGACATCACGAATTTCCTATTCCTTCAATGTGCTGCAGTCTACGCTTTCGTTACACATAACATTGTTTAGATTGATAGATTCACAAACATAGGGAACCGGTGGCTGTGGTAATACCCCTCTCCCCTAAAGGTTATACCATTCCAACCTTTTTGGTAATAAAAAAAATTATGAAATTTTTTTAAAGTTTATTTTTATTACAGATGATAAAATTGATGGAATAAATTATATCCTCAATCCTCAATGTATTAAGTTAATTATTTTCAATTTCATATTCATTTCACTTTGGTGATGCCATAATTTATTATGAAATAGACTTCTAATGGGAATGGAATGAAAAATACACAAGGCGTATTACCGCAAGGAACGAAGAAGATCCTGTGAACCGTTCATTAACTTATTATACTCCTGTACTGGTATTAATGGTAGGATGATAGTTAAGTGAGCTTCATGTTGTTATCGATAGAGATGTTAATTATAGAAGTTTTTTTTTCTATTCCAAACATTCCTCCTTGGCCTGACATGTTTGGTTTAATACCTTAACATCATCCACGGAAATATCACCTTGATTACCGTCCGAGTTGTGAAGACTGGTGAAAGAAATTTGATAGTTTGCAAATACCTTAAACGGAATTTGCACGTTGCACCAAACACTTCCTTGATTTGCATATTTCGACCATAGCTCAACGTTTCCGCTCTGTCCCTGCTGATATAGATGAACATTTAACGCTCCGACGTCAGAACCAAACATGTAGTAGTAAAATGAAAAGCACTGATCCTTAGTGGCGTTTAGGTTGTATCTTTCTTCAACCTTTTGAACAGGACTAATTATTTCTGCTGTGCTTCCTGGGTAAGAACTATTTGCGTTTATGTATTTTCCAACCGTAGAATCACTCCCCAATACAGGACCTGTCATTCTAAGATCGCTAACTTCCTTAACCCAATTCCAAGAATACCTTTTTGCGCCTGTAACAAGCATCCAACCGCAGTATCCATCGTTAAAGCTACAGTCAAATTCTTTATTGCAGATCCTGGAGAGAGATATGTTGCCAAGATAAAGTTCCAAATTGTTAAGGTTGGCAGAAAGGACAATTTGATATTTTTTGGGAATATTAACGTTCAGTGATGCTTTGGATGGAAAATTATTTGGGTTATTAAAGACTTGTTTCCAGACAGATTTTTTTTCTGCGGTTTCAGTATTCAGAATGTACAGTTCAAGTGAATTAAACAACTCTGATTGTTTTTTGCTCTTTTTTTCAACCTCTTTAATTACATACCAAAATGTCAGACACAGAGTGTTGTTGTCAATACTAATTATTTCAGATTTTGGAGAATAAAGGTATCCAGGTTCTCGACTAGCCATGTTCATTTCAGTAGCTATGGGCTTGGCCATAATTGAATTTCCAAAAGCTGCAGTCGTCATCCACACAGAGTTACCAAAATTTTCTTGGTACCATCCGCACAACGTGGAATTAAAAGTGCATTGTACGCTGGAGGCGGCTGTAGTTTCATTTTGGAAATAAACTGAACTAAATTTTAGTGTTACTGGTCTGCGAAAGGAAAACGTTCCATTTTTTAAATTATCCGTGTAAAATCGAAAAACCAATTCATAAGGGATTTCTTCTGGAAGCTTTGCACAATTCTTCATGAAGTTGTTTACCGATTTCTGACCAAACTGCTTCCAAAGAACTGTATTTTTTTCATTGGTGGATTGATTTAAAAAATTGGCAGATAATGTTAAAAAAGTTGGATAATCAGAGTCCAAGAAATAGTCAAAGCAAAAGTACTTTTTCTGTTGTCTTAAAATTCGATTTGATAGTTTGCTATCGTCAGACGAAGAAACGTGAGTGAAAATTATAGAATTGTTTTCAATCTTGACATCTTTTCCGCTAATCTTCCATGAACACGTTTCTGACGCAAACTTACAATCCAACTTACAAGAATCATCTTCTAAATCAATGCTAGTTATCGTAATTTCTCCTCTACTTTTGAAAGATTTTACAGAATCGCCTTCCAGAATAACATAAGTTGGATGATCTATGCTCAAAGGAATATTCGATTTAATAAGATCTTGTGACGAGGAAGACACGTTGAATATCGAATCTGATGATGAGTTGATTTTTCGAAATACTTTTATTATCCCTGAACCAGAGTAACTAATTTTCATGCAGTAACCATTTTTGTTGGCCTGGAGCAGAGGACTTTGTATTCTAGGAACATCTCCAAAGGCGGAATACATCATGCTTCTATTTTTATCACTTTTCAGTTGCCAGTTTCCGAGATCTCTATAATCTTGCTTCCACCCACAAAATCCATCTTTAAATTGGCATTTAAAGCCACTGGGTTCAGAGCATGATCCCCTGGTACTTTTGATGTAATCTAGCCCTATGAGTCCTTCCATTGTGTAACCCTGCACCGCTTCCAGTGTGATGTATCCTTCGATTAAGCCTGGAATTTGAAAGCTACTCTGAATCCATTTATCACCCTGACTTCCTTTTACAAGCCATAGTGTTTGTGAATTGTTTTTCACGTCGAGATTAAATTTCATACTGTAAGCAGATGACCCGTTCATCATGTAGGCAAAGTTGACGCACAAAGGAGATCCATCAGTAAAAATATTGTGACTCTGAAGAATTGCTCTTTTGCCTCTTACTGTCTGACCCTCAAGATATATAAAACTCCGTCCATTATCTTTTTTCTCGTGCCATTTCGTTTCTGATTTCTCCGACTTCTTCCAGGAACAAAATCCATCCTTAAATTCACAATCCAATGAACTGGGCTTCAACTTCGCACTAATGTTAACAAACTCTACTGTTGGAAATTCGGGAACCAGCCTCCATTTAACCAGCACTTTGTTGTTGATGGAAATAACTGATCTGCTACCGTCTGATGGAGTCACCAGTTTTTTGGATGACGCTATTTCAGGGCCATCGTATATATCCAGATAGGTTCCATTTATTTCCGAATATGATATTTCCATACTGTTTTTGCCTTCACATTTCAACAAAAACGTGCATCCAATCCCATCATCTAGTTTGCCGTAGAAAGATTCATTAGGTAATTGCAAAAGTAGAGGTTTGACATCACTTACTAGAACAGTTTGGAAGCAGTTGCTTGAAGGCGAAATTATTTTGTACGGTATAGAAATGTTGTAAAACACTTTTCGGCCGCTGGAAGAACGCTTTCCCAACTTTCGAGATAATTGGAAGTTAATGGTAACTTCATTACCAGGGGAAATCCACAATTTCTCTGTTAAAATATCATTTCCAGGAACGGCAAAGTTGAAGATCTCTTGACCGTCGATTTGATGTATTTGCAGCACAGCATTGATTCGGACAAATTCGTTTCTCCATTTCTCAACATTTTTGCTTAATTCCGCCGTGTCAAGAATTAAAATTTCGTGGGTGCGTGATAATATCTTCCAGTTACAAGATCTCTTAAAGTTATTCGCGCTTACGTGAAAGTGACTACGAATAACGCCATTTGTGTCCAGATACGTTTTATCGCAATCGTAACAATCAACGTATGAGATTAGCACCAAGCTCGAAAGCAACAAGAGTGTAGTTTTATAAAATTCTGTCATTATATAAATAGTTCATTATTTGTTCAGTTTAAGAATAAAGTAACTTGAAATACATACTTTGTGGAAAGGGTGGTGTAGGATTCTAGTCATGATTTTTATATTGCAACGATCCTATTACTCGCAAACGGTAGATTGATGCAAAAGAAGTATAGAATCGATAAATAACTACAAATTTGAAGTACTCTAAAAATAATCTTCGAAAGATTCAATGCTAAGAATAAAGATATACCGTAAATCCATACGAGGAAGACACTTCAATACAATTTATGGAACCATTATATTACATTAAGTTATATTCCTACAAATTAGTTTCTCCCTAAAGACGATGTTTTAGGCAGCCTCAGCAAGCTTGGTTCGCATCAAACTCATGCACCAGCATTTATAACCACAACTTCATAATAATATCAATATGTCACGAATAAGTTATCCAAAATACTCGGTATAGTGTACTTTTGACCGTTGTAATTGATAATGTAAAGTTGTGAACCATTGTGAACCATCCTGTATGAATAAGTTTAATCAAGGATTGTGTATGTACATAGACCATAATACAAAGCTATTAATTTTCACCGGTTTCGATTTTATACCCAGTGCTGCCTAATAGGCTATATAATATTATCCCAAAACAATAATTAACCTGCTATTGCCAGACTGTGGCGGATTCAGGAAGAAAATTTTGAGGATTGCGGAATTGATTTGCGGACTATTCGTCCCCCCAACAACTCGTACCCGAACAATAATTAGTCCTCAGAACAATACGTTCCCGGACAATCCAACTCCAACGATTTCGTTCGAGGGTAAGATATGCTCAGACTTCGATATCCGTAACGATTTGAAGGGTACGAAATTGTCCGGGGAAGTAGGCCTATATTGTTCGGATACGATTTGTTGTGGGAGGAGTTGTTGGTGATAAGTCGTCCCCAGATCAATTATAAATATTTTATTTGCCTTCAAAAATAATAGATATTTTATATCAAATTATCGATAACTTGATCAAATTATTAAGGGTTAGAATACCTTTGTAACGTATACTTGATGTACTTTTTTTAAAGAAAATACTGTACGTAAAAGTAATTGTATGACCCATTTTGTAAAATGCGAAGGTAATTTAATGGCGATGTGACAGAATGGATTGCTAAAAAAATCTGAAGTAGGCCCTATAGCTTTTTTTTTCACAAAACTACTTCACAGTAAGTTATTAGAGCTTAGATCATGATGAGCTTAATTCATAAGCGATAAAACTCTTACCGCCCAAGTTGTTTTGATCGATAATAAAAAGCACTAAAATATTTTTTTAATATAAAAACTTCAAGCATAATTATTGACTATATATAAGTTTAAAGCGTTATTTTAGTAATTATCAGATGGGCTGGTCTCTCTTATCGTGATTGTGTTTCAGTGTTTGGAAAGCAATAAAAATGCCAATAATATCAAGAAACAGAGGCGTCAATAAAAATTAATACATAAATAACTTATATTAAATGCCTAAATAAAACTACCTTGATATAACTTATTTATATACCCTTCGGTAATAGTGCAATATTTTATCATGAGTGCATGATTTTGATTTGCCATCACTGAAGACATTTTCGAATATTTATTGGATAGGGTCATCTTTTAATTAGAGAAGCCTATCACTCTATAAATCGACAAAATAATGTTTAAAATTATACAAATTTTCAGTAGGCTACTATACAATATTACAAAAGATATTAAGACTTACACAAAGTACCGGTATAATATCTTATTAACTTATTGAATTAGAATATATACCGGTAGGTTGTCCTATTTATAAGTCCTATAATTCAGTGGTTAATAATAATAATACCCGGTACCGGTATTGGTTATATGCCTGTACAAAATTTACGTTCTCATACTAATGTTTCAATAACTGATAAACTTCACAAGTTCTTACTGATAGGCTTTATATTAATAAAGCCTATCACTCAGTAAGAACTTGTGAAAGTCTATCAGTATAAGAACTTTTGAAATTATTATGTCAGAAGTTCAGAACAGATTAAAAATATAGCTGGTACTTAATTGTAGTATAGGCTACATTGTGTGATGGTGATGGTATATTCTTTAAAAAAATCTAATCACCAATCGGACTACACACACAGTATTATTTTCTCCTCTAGTTCTTATACAGAACTAGAACTCTTCATAGGTTAATAATAATGGTAGGCATTTATTCGGACAGTGACATATACTTATAACTTAAAAGGAACTGACTTTCGTACTTTTTTTTTTGTAGCTGCAGCTGGGCCAATAAAAATGATAGTAAAATAATGACAGGCTCGAGAAACATATAATATTCATGAATTGTATAAAAAATAAAAACTAAGTTAGAAAATTCCACTAACTCGTAAGTTTATGATCAAATTTTTGAACCGTGCGCGGGACATACCGGTACCTGGAAATGGAATAGAACCATGCAAAGTGTTTAATTTATATTATATATATATAACTTATGCATACATACACACATATATATATATATATATATATTATACTTTATGCATCGCCAAGTAAATTAGAATATAGTCAATAAAGCAACAAGTACTGAACGGAATTACTGTAAGTTTAGGTGTATTGCACATTGTACAGTAAATAGCCAATAAAATAATATTATTGGCTATTTACTGTATCATTGAAGCAACAGGTACGAAGAGAGCATCAAACTCTGTATCTAAAAACAAAAATTGGTTCCACTACATTTGTTTCAATAATTTATACACAGCACATCTGAACCCTGACTTCATAGGCCTATATACCTCTCTATAGTGATAGTTAGTTAGATACTGGTATTATACTCGTATTAATTGAAAAGAAAATCGAAAAAATAAAAAACTCGTTTATTGAAGTTAAATGACCATCAGCTGCACAGCACGTTTCATCAACTGTCTCGCCTCAACATAAGAGAAATAATAATAAGTAGGGTATGAGCATAGCAAGAAAGTATGCTGCATGCATTGTATCTTTGAAATATTATTATGGATAACAAACCACCATTCATTATAATAAACTCTATCCTAGTAATTAATGTTTTCGGACTCTTTATCTTCAAACTATAAACCCATCGTTTAATGAGATAATTATTTGTATCGCATTCAGCAAGCATGAAAAAGAAGAGAATCCGGTTAAATGTTGAATTAAAAATATAATCTGTTAAAAACCAGTGTTTATAAAACATACTCTGTTGATTATACAGTATCAAGTACGAGCATACATTATACTTACATTTTTTATGTCATAAAAATGATACCATTGTCTGTATGCGGTCAAGACAAAAATATTATAGTTTAACCTATTGGTGGTGCACTAATCGTATGCACCAGCTGATGCAGGTTTATTCAAATAAGCATTTAGAATACCCCTATTCACTCATTCACGTATTTAGAGGGCGGGGTGGGGGCACCCCAATAGCAAAATAAAGTTACCCTTTTTTCCTGATATAAGTTACATTACTAAAACGCATTAAATATGCATCAAATTTTAAAATCTTAACCACAAAAATTTTGGAGATTTCATCCTGGACCCCCGTAAACAGAAGAATGTGACATATTCTTAACAGAAGTATGTTAATTTCATGCACAAAATTTGAATTGATTTCTATTGATTCGCGCAATATCGATAAATGCTATAACAATGTACCGTAGTCGATTTTAATCATCATTATAAACTCAACGATGATTGTGACAATAATGAGGGGTTATTTAAAAAATTATTAGAATTTGAGAGTTGAATCTTACGAAAAGTTTTACGTAAAGTTTAATTAAAAAGTTCACGTAAAGTTTACGTAAAACGTTTACTTTAAAAGTTTACGTAAAAAAGTTTTTACGTAACTATACGTAAACGTTTTACGTAAAAAGTTATTTATGCAAACTTTTAAGTTTATACGTAGAAAGTTTACGTATAAAAAAGTTTAAGTAAACTTTACGTAAAACTTTTCGCACGTAAAGTTTTTTACGCAAACTTTACGTAAAAAGTTCACGTAAACTTTACGTAAAATTTTTCGCATGATATTCAACCGTTTATCTGAAATCCTATAATAATTTTTAAAATAACCCCTCATTATCGTCACAATCATGTCGCAATCATCATTGAGTTTATATATGATAATTAAATCGATTAAGTTATAGCAGTTGTCGATATTGCGCGACTTTTTAGACACCCGGGTCCCGGCCGGTTATATAAACCTATAACACAAAACGACCACTAACTCATATTAATTCCAGGACCAGTTCACCGACTATTCCAACTCGGAATGCCGGTATAGAGGAGGTAATAAAGGTAATGGGCCTGAAGGTTGGGTCGTGGCCATCAACTTCAAACTATAGCCATCATATCACTGACCACACCTGACGGAGATTGACTTCCTTGTCGCAGCATGAAGTGACCAAAGCATCACATCATTGCCACCGGCATCAGTGTTTTAAATAGAAAAGTAAAGTAAGAGTATAGGCCTATAAAATTTATTGCAGATTACAATATGCTAATTACATTAATTCGTATTACAATGAGTAGAAATAATTTTTTTTTTGTATTCCACACTGTAGGCTATTAATACTAAGGTACTCGTAACTACAGGTAAAAATAACTTTAAATTTCATGCCTGTAAAAATATCTTCGGTAATACGTATCAGTATTAGCGCCTATAGAATGCTTATAACCTATCTATAGCAGCCTAGCTACCATACGAAATAAAAAAAAGAAGCTAGACTGCTGCTTTTCTTGTAAAGACAGGCCCATGAAATTTATGCATAATTATGGTAGGCATGACTGTGGTGACAAATTCCGGAAAAGGTCTAATTTCATATTTTTGACTTTTTTAAATTTATTATAAGATTAATTCCTATTATATTAAATCTTGATTAAAAATTAAGACCTGGAGGTGATGAAGTTAAAAAAATACGGTAAGTAATAAAGCTACAAAATCTCGAAATACTTGAATTGCATGGGTATTAAAAAAATCGATTTCGGCGCTTGAGGGACGAGGGAGGGGCGGAAAATTTATCTTTGCCTATTATTAAACAAAATCCTAAATCCTGGCCTGCGTAAAGATAGTTTACTAACTCATTTCGTAGGCTATAGATACAAATATCTATTTTAGTTTCTTTATAATTAAATTGCAAGTGCTGTAGTATTCTACTGCACTGCTATACCATGCTCCACGAAAAAATAAAAAGCGGACTGCTTTTATTATTAAAGATCGTTTAACTCATTTCCTATATAATTTTATAATTAAGAAAGTTTATAATAAAATGAATACAAAATAATTATTTTACAAATTTGTTACAGCAAGTTTAAACAAATAAATTTTTCAGGTGAGCCACTTTTTTTTGCAGTACTTTTTGTATTCTTCCATATAAGTTATTATAGGAAGAAACATTATTTTATCTTTTTACTGATGTATCTAATAGTTCCGTATAAATAGTATAAAGGAGATCTAAATATTTTTCTTTTATTCAATTGTTAACCTTATTATTAACATGTGGTTTAAAAAGTACTGGAGTGAAAAGTATTCATTTACAACCAAGTTTATATTCCCCGTATCATGCAGTACTATACAAAGAAACCTGTAATGTACACTTTATTTCACGAGTAGTCAAATCAAATAATTATATGACTGTAAGGTACATCTCTTTTTAAGGTGGATATACATCTTATAATTTAAAATCTTTTCCACACATACTATATTATTTTTGTAGGGTGTTGCCGCAGCATTATCCTTTAACTTTGGACTGTGTTTTTCCTTTTCACGGGACAATGGATTAATTTACAGTTTAGACATAATAAAACAATACTTTTTAGACCATCAGGAAAAAAAAATATATCCACCATCAGCCTCCACGATCCGCCAGTCTTTGACCTAGTCCATCCATAATGTTTAAAAAAAATAGTTCAGTCTTCAATAGGGGCGAATGGTGATTTACTCCTACACCTATACAGTGTATTATGATAAATTAATACAATAAAATAATGAATAGTCAAACCTTGATGCCCTCTACAGGTACTATGACCACTGACCAGGTTGTATACGGTACTGTATAATAAGAGCGTGTATAACTTATTAAACAAGTATGCAGCTGTCATAAAGATGAATTAGTATTAGTTTTTTTTTTTCAGTTTTTTTAAATTCATTTTATATTGCTACAGTTTCTTTTTCTTTCTATTTTTTTACATTGCAGACTATTCATCTTAACAGCATGTAGCTTATAACATTGATTGTACGTAAATGTATTAAATGAAAGAATACGGTAACCTATACAATATAGGCTATCGCTTAGCATTTTAGACCTTGACCTTCATAACCATCTCATCAAGAGCATAAATTTATTAGCTTAGTACTCGTATATCATGATGCCCAGCAATTAAAATAATAGCTAATGATAATGAAAGATTGAGTATAAAATGTTACGATCTGTTTGTATCTTGAAAGTAATTATACATTATACCCCTATGTCCATAGGACCATATTTATAAAATAATATGTAATGTTATAAATATGACAATAATTATTAATTTATGACAAAAATATTGTAAATAATTCAGGAAAAATTACGAGAAAATTAAGGCAGTTACATCGGATTTTGTAGTAGGCTATACGGGGCTACGACTAAGTTATAAGCAAATTATAGGCCTACCGTTACCGGTACCAGAAAAAGTATCCAATCAGCCAATACTTAACGATGAAGTTGAACCATATGGAACTGAAGTCGAACCTGGGACTTCCTGTATACCATCGCCTATAGCATTCTTTCAGTAGGCTATTTACCCCATCCTCAAACATGGTTTATGTAGGCTACCTTTTTTTGGCATATATATTATTAAAAGAATTATGTTAAATTTGATTTAAAATTCACGAAATTTGACTTGAATTCGGAAAATTTTTTCGCCCCCAGACTCCCTGCGCATAGCCTATTTATACTGTATAAATTTTCCAAAATTTTTGAAAACAAAAATTTCGGGCCCCCGCTTAATTTTTTTTTTTTTTTGATCCACCACTATTCCGCAGTGATTGGTATAAGCGATTCGGTGTGTAAGAAAGTGGGGGAGGGAGTCCTTTAGCCTATATGTTCAGGCCAATGCGCCTTGTACGTATAATGTATATACCGAGAATCACTATACAAATAAGCAACATCAGAAATAAACCTGTTTCAGCTCAGCAATACCGTAATTTATTTACGATGAGGTAGGTATGCATTATTTTTTCTATATAAGTCTATAAATAAATTACACGTTTTCATAACTTCAACAGAATACAATACTTTTTATAATGCATATAAATATTTCCTTTTAATACACTGTAGTGTAGTGTATCATAATAGGCTATTATCTGTATCAATACCCCGTAGTTCAATTATTACACTCTCGGTCGGACATAATAAATCAAGATAAACTAGTCTACCTAATATAATTTTCCTCAAAAGGATGTGGACCTTTCGTGTGCGATTATTATCTGAATTCTATAGCTTTGGGGCCGTAAAAGATTATCTCCTATTGTCGAAGTAATTAAGTTATTCCTAAATAACAATATAATAAATAATCTTTTAAAAAAGATAAATAAGCCTGGTTCGCCCGCGCAACTCTACGCCTTTGATTCAATAAGCACGATTATTTACTTCTTCATCAATATGCAATTATAATGATCGCAGATGAATTCCCCTTGTATATTTCGGATATAGGATGATGGTCAATGACATTTGCTGCAGGCATAGAGTGCAAGTGAGCGGTAGCGTTGACACATAGCCCAAAGTGCTGAAGGAGTATCTATGCGATAGATAATTAGGACGATAAGCAGCGAGCGGCAAATAAGTTATAGGAAATAAGAAATACACACAAATCACGTGAAGACTATGATGTTGACCATTGTATATAGTATAGCCTAGTTAGATTTATGGAATAAAAAAAATTTTAATTAATGAGTCGTGAAATTATTTTGATAAGCGAGTAAAGGTTCGTACATCCAAAAGGGAGTGTCCCATTTAAAATGCTTTCTATAATATACGGAGTATATTTCTTAACAACAATGTTTTTTTTTTAGTTCATCAAACATGATTTTTAACATGAAAGCGAATTAATGCTCTTATTTTAAGCTGGGACAATAATCTAACATAATTATTATCATGTACTACGGTACAGGAATTATTATAAATAAATAAATGTTTGATAGGTCGCGGTTTATCTCAAATGATAAGTTTAGCCCGGTGTATAACTCCCTCCCATTAGTCCCGTCCCGCTTTACACAACTGCTCCAGTACTTCCTGAATTAAGTTATACAGTTACTATTAGGTTTTAAAATATTTACTAAACTGTAAAAAATTGGGTTATATTAGTGGTATACATATTCCTGGTATATATACCGGTAGTTCATATATCACACGGGTTCATCAACTTCATCATACTATGAAGTATGAACCAGTGTGCTCAAGAGTAAATTAGACTTTTAGTATTCGCTATCTTCCACAAAGTGCAATCGCAAGAATAATTCGTTGCAGGCAGAGGCTGCTGGGGGAGCAGGACCGAAACTGCGGGGGGGGGGGCATACCGTGAAAAGGTGAAATTATTGCTGAAAAAAATTTCACCTTCGGCAGGGGTTGGAAGAGGGTTCTTAATTATACTAAATTTTTTGCGGAGGGTCAAAATTTTAAGTTTCACAAATTGTTGCAGCGTGGAAATTCTATATCTTGGATCTTGTATATTATAGGATCTATGAAAAATATAGCACTTAACCAAGTTACAATAACCCCCAGAATAACCCCTATTGGCTATATCAGTATAAGAGTTAAAATAATTCGGCTGATTTTTAAGAAAATATTTATAGCTACCGTACTCGGCTACTATACACTTATAAAACGTAGTACTTCTATGATGCAGTGCCGACGAGAGGGGGGCAGGGGGGGGGCAACTTCCAGGGGGTCCGCAGTTCCAAAGGGGGTTTGGAGTCTCAAAAAGGGCCCGGGCTTGGAGTTTTTAACACTGCAAAATTAAGTATTTAAGAGTATAGGGACCCCATAGAAATAGCTAAAAAATACTTTAAAAAGTTCGAAATTTTACTAACATAGACAAAATTAAAAGGCTATAAAACTAAATATCAAGTAAAAGGTTTGTAGAAAACAAAACCATAATAAGTAAATCTTGCGTAAAGTTATTTTCGCTATATATTACTTCGTATAAACTATAGCAATAAGATTCAACATTATATAGGCTATTATGCA
>JAQGBM010000130.1:0-17474 GCA_034698405.1 Symphylella vulgaris | reverse complement strand
CGACCGATTTTATTAGATCGGTCGGGCAAAAAATCGGAACGTTTAAATCCTGCTTTACGGTACTCTATATACCTTAGAAATATTTTTCAGAATTTTTAAATTGATACCTTCGAATTCGCCTGTCCAACCCTCTTAAAAGAAAATATGTTTTCATATTGCTATGCATATTATAAAAAAGTATTGTGCCCCCTGTAAACGAAAAAATGATGACATATTCCTATATAGGCTAAGTTAATTTGACTTAAAATAATCACAAAATTTGACTTGAAAATTCGGGGAAAAAAATTCACCTCCTGCACATAAGTATATGTTAAAAATGTATAAAGAGAAAAAATTTCTGGAATCGCCACTGCTGTGCAGCAGAATATGCTGCTTGTTTTAAAAACTTGTTTTTAGTCATTTAGTAATACGTAGGCCTATACTGCTGCTCTATAATAAACCTATATTATTTATGCTGGCAGCATATGCTATATGGGCCTACGTACAGTGTATTATAGGCTATACTGCTTTGTGGTAAGTTTCCAGCAGGGTAACATCGTATCATTGTTAACCATCGTATTATATACAGCTAGAAGCAAAAACGAGCGCGCCATTATTTTCTCCTTGAAAATCATCAAACGTCCAGCAGTATAGTAGTTTCAGCTTTTATAATACAACCCTAAACATATCGGCTCCCCTATACAGTATATTTCAAAACCAATTCATTATTTTCTATCAGTCCTCCCCTTTTATTTTTTCGGCGTGACATCTTCATTTTGAAAACTGCTGCTGTCGTTGTAAAGTTATATTCCCTGCCTGTGTTTATGTGTCCAATTTGCAATTCAATATATCTTTATGCAAAAATATTATATTCAAACATACGTTTCTAGAATGCAGGGCAGTTATATATTTTGGGAGAATATTTTACATAATCCATATTATTATAGGCCATGATGTTATGAGGGGATTGAGTGGATATATAAAGATACATTTTTTTATATCAGCAATATAACTTGTATAAAAGCGGACTATCCCTATATAAGCCCCCTATATGTGGATCATGTAAATGTTTTAAATTTTGTATTAAATATATGTGACGTATTTCTCATAGGCCTATATATATTATGAGACATATATTTTGTGAATTTGTGCAAATATTATACAAATTTATATTTTATATATACTCCGTATATATGTTGAAATTGCGTGAAAAAAACCTATAATTAATTTGAGTTGAAAATAGAGTTTTTTTATTTAAGGTATTTGATAGTATTAATCCGTTTATTTAGTTGCCTGTAATCAAAACATAACCGAGAAACATTTTGCTAAAAAAACGAACACTATTCTTCTGCACTTATACATTTCTGATGCTTTCGACATTATATAACTTATATAGGCATTTAAATTCAAATAGCTTTCCTGCATGGCTCGAATTTTCGAATGTTGTGAAGCGAATATATCGAACCTATATATTGATGATGGGATTAAGAAAGTGCTTCTTAATGATAAAATGTTGCGCCATTTGAACCCCATTCGAATATATTCGAGCCAGAAATAAGCAAGTTGAATTTGAATGCCTATAACGTCGAATGTAAAAATGTATAAGTGCAAATGTTTGTTTGCAAAATGTTTCTATTATTTTCGGTTATGTTTCGATTACAGGCAACTAAATAAACGGATTAATACCATCAAATACCTTAAATAAAACTTCAAATGTTTGTTATATAATATCTCTCATATATTCCAATCACGCATTAATTCTGTGAATTTAAAAATAAAAGATTTGAACTAGATATTTTAGCTTATACTAAAAAATAACATCACTTAAAATACATAAGCCTTTAATATCATGATGGCAGATGGTAATATAAATAATAAGCCTAATTTCTTAATTCTGCCTATAATTTCTTTTATTTTGCAATAGTTATATGTGCAGCAAAATCCTCTTTTCGATATGCAATTTAAGAATATTAAGAATTATAAGTTCTGCGTAAATTGTGCGCGCGGGTAAATCATTATAATTCTCTTTCAAAAGACGGATTAAAAATATATCTATGAATTTTATTAATAGGCATTTCGTAATAAATAAAACGGCAATAGATAAAATCCTTATATAGCCTATATATAAAATAAATATTTTTATATATCACATCAGTATTATGCCTTTTTATTTTGTTTGTTGCCTGTATATGAATATTGAAATATTTACGAACATATTTAGCCTATACCAAGTTTTTATAATGTATTTTTATACCTATATATAGAGCAGTGCACGGATGCGGATATCCGCAGTTTATCCGCGGATATCCGCATCCGCGGATGCGGATACGGATAAAATTTCCATATCGGACGCGGATAGCGGATAGGATACGGATACACTCTATAAATTTTGCCGCGGATAAACGCGGATTTTTTAAGTAGGTTAAATATAAAAAATTGAAAATATTAAGTTAAACTGACTAATATGAAAGCAAAAGAAGAAAACAATACCGGTAACTAATAGAGATGAGAAAAAAAGCATAGGTTATTGAAAATTCCCCCTTTCTTTACGTCATCCATTATCAATTATAATAGAATGCGGATTCTATTTGCGGATAACGGAATGAACTTAAAATCTGCGGATGCGGATACGGATATAAAAATTAGGCTAGAGGCGGATGCGCATACGGATAAAGATAAATTTCGTGCGGATGCGGATAGGATACAGATTCTAATTTTTATATCCGCGCACTGCTCTACTTCAGGGTAAAGGCTCAATTCATTTGAGGCTGATGCGGCTAGCTTGCATCCGTAAACGCGTATATACAGTTATGTATATTCATCGCCATTTTTGGTAGCCTGAAATGAAATTGAGCTTTTGCATCACGGATACCTCTTGTGGGTTGAATATTATTTACTCTAACTTACTGACACATAAACGGTCAATTAGGATAAATGTAAATACTCCGTATTCGTCTGATGCTGTTCGTAGTTCGTATCTTTTCATGCTGCAGCTTTTATTAGTATGTTGCAGGATTTATTAGTAGCAACTTTTTAAAGAAAATGTCTTATTGTTTAGAACATTAATTAATTTAGATTCTTTTCTTTTTTAAGATTATTCTTTCGTCCTCCAAACACTTGATCAAAATACGTTCCCTTTAAAAAGATTGTAGGAGGAGTGATATCTATATATAGGCTATAACATCTCCATTCGGTATTATAAAAACACTTGCTTTTAACAGTAATTCTATTTGCACTATATTGAATCAACAAAATAATTTATTTTGTCATGTTACATTTTACTGTATACGAGTATAAACGATCGCCATAAGTAAAAAAAAAGAGTTCAGGAGAAATACTCCGTATATAATAATTATTACAAATTTCGATTACTGTTTGAGTATCTGGTACATATAAATAAAAAGAAAAGAAACGTATTCGCAAGAATCCTTGAACGCACTGTGTACAGTAGTTAGTACTTCTGTTCTGTATCAACTGAATGTCTGTTTCGTTTTCAATTTTCTAGATTGTAACCTTCCAGGAATTCATTGGGATCTTCTTTTTTCTCATGGTTTTTCTGGTTTGTTTGTATTATTTTCTTTTTTTGCCCTGATACAGTCGCTTATTATTATAGTCATTCTAGGTTTTAAAAAGAATTGTTTATTTCTTCCTACTTTTTCCTTGACAGGCTGTTTTAAATTACGCTCAGCTTCCAACACATTGAAGAATATGCCGCTCTATACAGCGTTAAAGGAAAATAAGACGCATTGAGTATATAGGAGAATTTGATTGAACGCGGATAAGTTTAAGCCAGCTGTTTGTTTGTTGACTTAAGTGATAGAAACAGGGCGACGAGAGGAAGCGATATGGTGCGCGTGAGCGAAATTGATGATTTTAAGAATTACAAAGGAAGCCAGTTGTCACGTTCCTTATATACCTGCAAAATCTATTAGTAATAAAGTAAAATTCCAATTAGTTTTAATTTGTTTGTTTCCTCCAAAAAATAATTAAGCTAATTAAAATTGAGAATTTTTTCTTTCCATTTTCGCTAATGCATTTTCTTAGTCATTTGAATCGTATGATGTATTACGAAAAAGGAATTATAATACTATATTTTAGTATTCTATATCTGAAAAGTGCTAATAAATGCTATTTGCAAATTAAATAAAAAGAGCTGGTAACTTAGAAAAAGTCTACGAGACGTACCCCGTAGAATTGATTTAATGTTTTGAGACAAATTGAATCCTACTGATACGAGAGTATTTACAAAGGTCTTTCACTACTCGTCAAACATTTTATTTTATTGTGCGGCACCCAAAACAAAAGCAATGAAACATACTTACCGAAACGATGAAATGGATGAATATCATTTGAGCTCACCGTTCTCGTTTACTACACCCACAAATACGTCTGACTACTTTACAGACGGAGGTACAAGCTCTTTGATACCAAGGCTGAGAACGATTTCCATCCGAAGTACCTAAAAAAAAAGAAAAAAAGAAATTCAACAAATCGAATTTTAAACTCCCCAGACCTTATCTTTAACAATAATTTATTCTTTTTATCGTTAATTTGATTTTTATAAAGGAAATAGATTAATTAGGCTATTAATTAAGTATAGCTTGTTAAAACATTTTGGGGGTGGTATTCCCAATGCGTACGAGATTCGTTGCTTATTCTGAAAAACGTAAAAAATTCGTATTTGTGAAGAGAATTAACTCTTTTGTTTTTAACTAAGTTACGACTTGCGAGGTATGAGATTTAGAAATAGATCATGATAATGATGATACCCATGGGCATTTGGCAAATCCGGTATAAACATAATAACAGAAGGATTTGATTTCACTAAACTTCATTTCATACAATTACTTCTCAATTTATAGTCATCAATACCGGTATGTTCTGTAGTATTTTTTATTACCCTTCCCTGTAGCCTACTGTAACTTATGTTAAAAATACTCGAGTTTTACTTATCAAGATGTTTCTCAAAAATAATATTTTCTAACCGTCGCTCATAGCGAATAAAAATACAAAACTATTAAAACAAAAACTAAGATTTATTAAATAAGTTGGGTCTAAGTTGCATATTTACCTTCTTCAAGTTTTATTGCAGAATTTTCCTTCTGAAAAGAAATACAGAGAACTTGAAATTAAATACTAACTAGACATGAAAATATTTCCTTAAAATATGTTTAGGTGCTGGTTAATTTATTAAGAGAGTCTTTGAAAAGTCTATGGAGGGTTATCGACTTATCTCGAGAGGAATGTTGTAAAAACACATTCACCAATTGAGGGTTTCAAAGCTACTTTGGTTTTTAAAAAAATTTTAAGACAAAAATTATTTTAAGACAGATCATCGGAGGCTGAAGCTTTTACCAAAGCAGCTTTGAGACCCTTACTAACATTCCCCTCGAGAATAGTAGAGAAACAGCAAGGTCTGCCGGAGTGGTCTTCTTAATTCGCCTCAAACAAGTTCTCAAGACATAATAATATTATACCTTCTCATTTATACACTGAGACAAGCCGGTATGATTCTATTTTACTAAAGGAAATGAGACGAAAAGGTATGAAAGGAAAGCGTTTTTACAATAAATTGGTAAGACAAATCTGTCCAAGAAGAACTAACCGGAGAGTGGAGACTGTTTGTTATCTATTAATGGCCTAATAAAACATGGCAATTGTATTCATGCCAAAAGTGACCATTTTGAAATAAATCAAACAGATCTGATTCTATAAGGATGCGTAAGATACAAACACATACAAACACATACAAACAGATCTGATTCTATAAGGATGCGTAAGATAAATTTATTCTAAATTTATTTAAAATGTGGGCTATTCAGCGGCTTACAGTTCTACAAAAAATACTACGGTACCTATATGGTCATCGGCAATGACGTAGAATGACCATAAGGAAATGTACCACTGTCACATGTAACAGTACCACACTCACTGTTTTTGTAGAAATGTGAGTCGCTGAATAGCCTTCATTATTTATTAATTGCATAATAGAACTTGAAAGTTAATTTAATACCATTTTAGTACAAATTCTGAGCATATATTTCTTTTAGAATTTTTGTGGAAAACCTATAATATGCTGGATTATTTCTGTACCAGTGACATTTGCATATAAGTAGGGCAGCTGGAATAATAATAAAATATTTCGAAATATTCTTCAATAGGTCATGCCGCGCAATTCAGACCAAGTCTCACGACAATAGCAGCACACGAATATTGTATTTGGACGTAATTCAAAGAAT
Source organism: Symphylella vulgaris (assembly GCA_034698405.1). Taxonomy (NCBI): domain Eukaryota; kingdom Metazoa; phylum Arthropoda; class Symphyla; family Scolopendrellidae; genus Symphylella; species Symphylella vulgaris. Next base: position 11,256 of record JAQGBM010000130.1, on the reverse strand, counting down.
ATTTATAGTTTCGAATACACTGTAACATATAAGACTAAACGTACCGTATATAGAATAATATCGGGAATACTTGTACGTATATGTATATTCATTTATTTGTCGCAGCATGCAAATGTCTCGGAAACAGTGCGTAATAAAGTATAATATATATCGTAAATCTTTGTCTACATAGTCAGCAACGCAGAAAGGGGACCGAGAGAAAGAGAGAACATAAACTCTGTCATATAAAGTATTGTAAAATCCATTATAGACTCGATGAAGCTTTCTCCATTCCGCTTATTTCAGCTATCGAAACCTATTTACTGAGAATATACTATCTAATATACTGTATCTATACTAGTATGATATTATAGTTCGATCAAGGTCAAATAGTATTATCCCAAAATAGACAGTATCTTAAGTTATTCAAATGGAGGGATCATCCTTAATAAAAATATGTAATAGGATGAATAACATAATAGGGACATAATTTAAATTTAAAATTAATAATAGTGAATAAAATCATTATCATCACCATTATAGCCTTTTCCCGGTGAGGGGTCGGAATTTTAAAGTATATACAGTATATATAGTTAGCATTTAATCAGGACCAGCCGGCTTGCAAGGCCTGACGTCCGGAGAGGGACAATTTTACCAGCTCAATGCTGGGGTCTTTAACTGAAAACAAATTGACACAAATGCGGGTATGATCGATAGAGCACTTCTCTTTCCGTTGTACGTACCGGGGGCAATGCCATAGGACTCGGAAAAATTTCTCGCCTCAGCGAATAGTGAAAAAAAAGGGAATAAAATAATTTCGAAATTAATTTATTCCAGTAACTTAGTACTATTGCAAGTAACTACAAAGAATGAATTTTAAAGATTTCATTTTATGAATACTCCTTACAATACCCCAGTCATCCTAATTTCAAATTTAGATAATTATGATAATAAAAGTGCCGCTATAAAATATTTACGGATCTAATATACTATCATGTTTTGTAATGAAGTCAAATAAAAAGTTATACTCTTTTCTAAAAAGAAATCCAGTTCCTTTTACAGATAAAACGTTTCTACAAAACACAGTGGTGCTTTTAACCCATGCTGTGTGTATCACATAACTGTGTATTTTATCCATCAAAAGTATTCAGAAAAATATCTTCACAGCAAAAAGGCATTAAAGATCAAACTGCTAGATGGTATTAATAAAGTTATCATCAGCTCAAAATACCTTGCTTCTGCTGCAGTGCAATACAAACGTGCATTATTCCCTATTTCCTCTCCTCTTGCTTACTTTAAAAAGAAGAAAAAAAAAGAACACATAACTGCTGCGGAGGGCAGTTATTACCCCATTCGAAACATTATATCGCTGCTGTCTTGTTCTATAAAAGTATATAAGATTCGCAATACAGCAGTATTAGTAAACTGCAGTATATACTCTATACTAAGGGTTAACGCCTGCTTTTGCTGGAAGATGGAATTTTTTTTTGGAAACATAGTAAAAGATAGATTAAACTGGCCGAAGAATGACTCTCAGAATCATTCCCATCGTCGTAATCAGATATCCGGTTGAGAACATTATGATATTAGTTTATGTTTCATATCAGGGGAGAAAATAGGGATTCGTTACTTTTTATAATTTCATATTAGGCTATAGAACAAGTAATTATCTGATATTATATATAAACCGGTACCTATTATAACACCCATGGTTTTATTGCAGTAGCTATAACACAGCAGCTAATAAATTCAAAAAGTCTTATAGTTTAATGTTGTTCATTATATTCTTTCATCCTAAGCGATTAAATGAAAACGTAAAAAGAGATTGGTACCATATCATATTTTATGAATTCCGTTTTATTTAATTATCTGAATATAAGCAAGATGAAGATTTTAATAATGTTCTTTATGATGGAGCCTTGTGAATCTAACTCGAATTAATATTCACGTTGGAAAAATAATTAGACCAACAATAATAAAATACCCTGTTATAACATCTTTTAGTACTGTCTAATGTCTTACGTCAAATATACCCCGAAAGGTTGGGGAAGCCAAATTAAGCATAGTTGGGTTATCTTTTATGTTATGCAGGGCTCTCTTCAAATTAGTTATAATGCATGCAGTGCGTGAACAGTGAGCAGAACATAATATTAAAGACATCTAGCTAATGAGAACTATTAAAGACCTATCCAGTATAAAATGTAAGTTATTAGGTCTATATAAGGTAACTAATATGATTTTCAATAGGAAAATGTTGAAGACATGTGAAAAATGTCTTTATTTAATATTAAAGTTTCAAGTAATAGATAGCCTAATCATTTAGAATTTAATCTAATGATAATAGGCCTCTTCTACACTCTATTATCAATATCCCTAAAATTGTTCATTTTTAATACAAGATTATAGAGTGCAGCACATGATGATAACCTTCAAATCCAAAAACTTATAGCAATCAAATTTATCCATAGGCCAATGGGTAAATTTTACAGTGACCATGATTATGATGTCTACTTTCTAAACCAAATAAATATTCAAAACAGGTAGCCTAAATCTTTCTTCGTAGGCTATAAGCGTCATAATAATAGTTTAAAAAATCCTTCTTTTCGTCAAAACAGTCGGTTTATTTATAAATCAATAAAATGTTAATTAAATATTATATTTTATTGATTTCTAAATAAATATGTTTTAATATTGTGAAGTTTATGTAAGAACATTATTATTTCAATAAAATAATTGATCAAACATAAAATCTATAAATCAAAAGTTGTATTATAAAGAAATACCACTCCTTCACTTTCATTTTATGGTCCTGAAGTTAGAAAATTTAACCTTGGGTTAATATCGAACAAGTTGGCAACGTTGGGGAAGTTGGTGCTGGAGAAAACAAAACAAGACTCTTTAAAACAATAAAATAAATGAACATGTCGAGCCCTACAAACTGCTGATCTTAAAATATTTTATAACCCACTTTTAGTGAAAAAGTGCTTTTTCTTTTGCCCCAGCTATTAAATAAATTATGTCACCATTTCAAGAAATTGTATTTTCTCGTATGACATGGTCGCTTGACATATGAACAGATTAGTAAGAAAAATTGCAGATATGATGAACGATGAGGTTACGCCTGAGCCATCAATGAAACTAACCAATCAGGCGTTAAGTCTTTTCGCTTCAGCGTCTGATGATAGGCCCATACACATGAGGGGAGACAAAGAATATTTTTTATATTTTTTTCTAAAAAATGTTATATGATTCGTACAATAGCAATTTAAGTGGGCCATATAATAAACTTCGAATATTATATGATGGGGTTTTTCAATTGAGTCGATTTTACCGGTTTTTCATTTTCGGCATACGTGTACATTTCGGCACTGTTTTATGTGTAATTCTGCGTCAAAGCCAAAGATAGTTCCGACTCTCTCTATGATATAACTATGTTATATGCACATCACTCTTTTTATCATTCCTATTATCGACGCTAGACAAAATTCTCTCCACTTGGAAATGTTCCATTTTTCATCGGTGACTGCCAGTGATCGAAGTTTGAGTCCCTTCTCGATCAAGCCAACGCAGCAGAAGAAACTTGTGTGTATAGATAACTTATTATGCTGTAACATTATTTCTAATTAAGTTAAACAAGAGTAACATATAGTGATATTTAACTCTTTGCGCGCAGTAATGTTGGCTACAACATTTTTAGCTAAGTACCATCTTTAAAAAAATGCTTAAGTGTAGGCCTAACAATATTAACATTTTTTAAGTGATCCAATTTCCAAACCTTTGCTTTTTGTGATTAAAAAACTAATTCTACTGTAGTTTACTTGATATCATAATTTTTTGGTATACTCGAAGTAACAGTTTGGTATAACTCGAAGTAACAGTTAGGCCTGCTGATCATTCGGTCTAGTGATGGTGACGCCACCCTCCACAGTATTAATTAGAATGACAAAAATCAAGCCTTTGTCAGTGAGAGAAATAGAGAATGATCCTAATGGCACCACACTGATTTAAGAATTTAATTCTTTTATCCTATAATAAACTGTAACTCTATATGGAAACATATTTCCGGTTTTGAAAAATCAAAAATCATTAGCCTATATATAATTTATCTTTGAATTTTTATATACACTTTTTATTTGAAACGGTGAAAATGAATGGAAGCTAATTCGAAATGAAGTTATCAAAACAAAATATATCCTAAACGCCTATACCCTAATAAACCTTTCAACAGTTAATTGTCTTTAATTTTCTAATTTAAACACGTTGTTAATGGATGTTAATTACCCTTTTATGTTAAAAATAATTGCAAGGATGTGATTAAACTAGATTCAACCTCTCTCACCTATGCTATCTCTTGTATATGCAAGTATTATTACTCGTACAGCAGCATGCTTTTGTTCAGATGCCTAAAACAATTTACATCTTGTAAATACGTTTCAATAAGAGCATTAACAATAAAAATGTTAAAGCAAACATAAGCTTAGAATTCCTGTTGCATTCGCGATTTCTTTTTCATAAAAGATTGTGAATGACAAGAATGCATTACGAGGAGGCTATGAGTTACAAAATGGGTTGGACCATGTTAGAGGATAGGGCCTATAATAGCCTATTATTCTTCTTTTAAATAAAGTATCTTAGCTAAGTATGGGTTAGTACAACTAACTATGTGGAAGCAAAACTAAGCTAACTTACATTAACCATGCAAATGATAACCATGAATAAATGCTTGTTGAATCTTAGGCTGTAGAGGTTTTCTTATTAACGTTAGCATAAGAATAACATAAGGATTTTATCTCATGGAATGGATATAATGTTTTTATTTTCTCATACGGTATTATTGGTAATCATTTCTTCCGTGTTAAAGATCACACTGGATAGGAAGCAAAGATAAGCACATTATTTCTTGTCCAGTCGTTGCTTGTTTTATTAAACAATAACACTATCAACTTAAACGATATTGCATCCTGTGAGATGCTTCCAGCACTAATGTAACAAAAACACTGTACGGTGCAGAAGAAACTTTTTTTTCTGTTGACTAGATATTACATGTAGGTCTATATACTTTTCACAAAGAAATTGAGTGGAAAGATCTTTATATTGTATATTTTTTCTCAGTGTTATTAGGTTATATAAGTATTAGAAGTTTGATATATTATATAACTTCAGATTACCAGTTATAGAGATTGTTTTTAAGCCTTGTATAGGCTATACGCACTGCATGTGTTGCTTAGGCTACGAATCCGAATTATATTTAGTGAAAAGAGTTTTATAATATTATCTACTGTTGTCATACACAAAATAATCGTATGTCGATCAATAGCCTTATACTACAAATTACTAAAAAAGGAAGAAAATAATAGCCTATAAAAATATGTCAAAATTTAATAAAAAAGAAGTCCTCTCATATTATACTCCTGCTGTAAGATGTCTTTTTCCATCAAAAATCACATCCTCCTGAGTCCTGAATAGAGCATCCCAGCAATACTGTAAAAGCATTTAGGAAAAACATATCCCTAATCCATAAGGGGTACGTTTTTCTTCTTCTTTCTTTCTTGCTGTGCATCACGGTGTTGTGCATACTGCATATAACTTACGAGTTAGTGACTGCATACCCCTTATCGCTACAACTTACAAGTTAGGCTTAGGCTATATTATAGTGTTTTTCTTCTTGTAAGGCCTAAGTTACCTATAAACATGCCTTAATTGTTAATTTAAATCATGTAAATCGATTTAATTTTAATACAATTTTAATGCCTTGATATTGTAGTAAACAAAAATTAGGAGTCCCGATCTTCAAGTAAATAACGGTAATAGGTTGTAACATAATCAATGGTTTACTTTAGACCATTGTTTAGACTCAATACTACGGTATATACAGTATAGGCTATAATTAATATTAATAATATTGTCTCCTTATTCTTTACGTATAGGCTACGTATAATGTTATTGTCTTTATAAAATGTTTTTGTTAGTTCAATAATAATATTAAAAAAAAAAACAATGGGAGCGAGACTACTCAGACATCTTTAGTGAGTAAAGTTGTTTTTAACCTTCGGAATGCCCTTTAAAGTAGTCTGCATTTTACTCCTGGCAGCTTGCATGTATTGTATATGACTTATGGCTTTGCAGAAATTGTTAATACCCTCTTAAATAATACTTGTGTATATTTAATGTGCGAACATATAGAACCATTTGTTAATGCTTTTCTGAGGAATCTATTCAAACGCTTAGTAATTAAAGGTAATCATCGTATCTAAGAGCTCTTTTAAGAACCAATGCGTTTAAGGATTCATAATAAACGGCGTAAAGAAACTTCAGAGACAATGGAAAATTTCTTGAAGCATGATAAAATGAAAAAGTGTAATACGATTTACATTATGCAAAATCGGCTGCTGATGCCGTTGAATTCATTCGAAATCAATTATTTAGCATTTCCTTTCTACAGCACATACTCAAAGAAAGCTTAAAAGCAAGTGAAATATACGGCCTTCTATATGCTCATTACGGTAATATAAACGCGTTATATTCGAGGTATATATAGGCTCGAGGTTTTATGTTGGTAAATTTAATAATAGTAATTACCAAGCATTTGCTAAAGGAGAGAGATTATGAATGCATAATTTTGCAACATTAAAAGGTTTGCGATAATGTAAGTTAGCATTCCTTTGAATATAATACGGTATAATCGTTTGCTCATAAATCACAATCCCATTACCATTTACAGAAACTTTTAACTTCCCTCGTATGAACTGCTGAATAAGAAAGGTTTTGTGTTAGATGTAATATTTGCTATTTTCCCAGTAAAATAGAACCTTCAAGAAATTCCAACATAAGGACATTATAAGGAGTACCGGTACCATCCAAAGTTGGGGTAGGTCATTTGAAGAAGTCTACTCTTCAACAAAAGTCGCTTTCATGTGAAATATTGTTTGCACATTATAATGTCATAGCCAATGTGTTTATAACAGTAATGTTTCATGATTAAGTCTATTAGGCCTATATTTCGGTGGTCATAATAGACAAAGTTGACAGAGTAGATCTTTACTTTATCGAGCTAATCTATAACGATTTGTACCTTATTATATATCGTCTTTGATATCTTAAACGAAAATGTTATGATGGTTATACTGAGAAGCAAACCATAGAACTACAGCTGTGCCTATAGAAAAATTCATAAAGAACTGGAACTTGCAGTATGAGGTATAATAATAATTTCCGACTTCCCTCAAATCGCTTTCTCTTGAATGGAGCAACCCAGCAATACTGTAAATTGTATGTAGGAAAAAAAATCCCTAACCTCTAAGGGGTTCCTTTTTATTTATATTTTTGTTGTCTTAATGTGCATATATTTACCTGATATTTACGGTATTTGCACATGATTAAAAATATGTTAAACACAATGTAAAGTAGTTTCAAATTATGAAATTTTTTAAATGGTACCCGGTAAACTGTCTTATCATTAATTTACAACGTTACTAATAAAATAGTCAATCGAAAACTAGTAGCGAAAACCACATATAATGTCCATAGACCTGTGAGCCTAACAAACAGTTATACATAATAGGCTACATGACTGGATACTTACAGTAAAATATATGATAAAAAAATTTAAAAAACTTACCTTCGGAATGATAGTTTTATGTTGATATTGCCTCTGAGATTCTTCAATTGCTCTTCTAAGAAGATCATTAACAAAGGCTTTGGCAGTTGACCTTATTGCTGGATCACTCTGAAATAAATGAAAGAGAGCTATAAACAATTTGACTAAAAGTTAGGATACTATTATTTATTTTAACATAACTAATAATATGAATGTGTAGATATTATTCCTTTTTGATAATTACAAAATAATTTCCCACAGTTAGGCTATATTATTTATTTATGGAGTCTCGAACTTCAAGAACAAGGAAGTTTTAGAGAAGAATATACTTCGTATTGTGTCTGCTGTGTGGCGCATCTCATTTTGAGATATCTTGTATAAAATTTAACAAAAGTTTTCATGAGAGGTCAATTTTTACGATCAAGAAAAGCTGTCTGAGATTTCCGTATTGTTGCTTCTCTACGTAACTTAGATACTTCGTATTATAGGAAATAATATTGAAATATTTTTCTATCCATAAAAATAAGTTATGTTATGATCGATTCTATGAAATTTGAGTGGTGGCAGTGCGGTCCAGGATTACAGGACTTTTCGTAAGTGGACCCCAAACGGAACTTACATATATGCGGGGTATAGAAGCCCTTATATTTTTGAGGTCTCTGTTCTAAAGCTCAGAATTTCACAGGTTCAGGAGCTATATTATTTTTTTGTAAAGATCTGTAACTTACTACAGTGACTGCACTCATCTTCTTTAACCGAGTAGCCTAACTTATATAATTTAGCACATATAGTAAAATAAGTTTATATACAGTAGGCTACTGCTGGGTACCATTGAAAGAACTTGGACATATGAGCTGCGCTCGATTTGTGCTTTGGGGATTGTCTAAACCTGTCTCCATGTAGTACACAAAACATCCCATCCTGATTGGTAAAAAATAAAATTCACCAATCAGAAAGTTTTGTGTACTACTGGAGATAGTATACGGTACACGAAGCACGAATCGAGCCTAGCTATTGTATAACTTACTATAGGCTACAGGAAATAATATTGATTTTTGTCTTATATTAGTCTTAAAGATAACTATTCGAATAAATAAAACTAATCGGGTTACAGATCAAATAAAAAGATACTTGAGATATTTCAGCTTTTAAATATCCAACACGAATGTAATTTTGAAATAATTTATCTCGAAATTTTGGAATGTGACCCCATTATTTTTGTATAATTACTAAGATATTCGAATTTATCGATGTCTTTAGAAGACTAATATTTTGGTATTGGGTTAAGAAACCCAGCAGCAAAATATATTATATACCCTTATATCCCTATACCCTTAAACTTAAAGGTTACTTTTATTTGCGTCATTAATCGTTTTAAACTAATTGTTTACTCTGGTTTTGTCATATCCTTTTTATAATTTTATTACTGGTTTTTGTATCATTAGCTACGTTATTTAAAACTCAAACATTTAAACAAAATATGATTTTTTTTTGTTTGTTTGAAAAACAGAAAATGTGTTTTCTTTTCATATAAATACTGTCTGCATTCTTTTATTTCGGTGGTAAGCAAAAATATAATAATTCTTATATCAGTTGTGACAGAAATGAAACTTTTTTTCAGATTGACATCACGCAGTATTCATCCTAGTAAACGCCAACATAGTCCAATACATTTATCGCGTAGAAATCTTATAGTTAAAACATATAAATGTCATCACTCTTGTTCCATAATAGTTGCGCTCGTTTGAGCCGATTTTTTTGAAATAAAAACACGATTTTGTTTCAGGGTGACCAAGAAAACAATTATTCCATAGACAAAATGAGCTCTATCATCAGTCATCACTGTACAAGCTATAGGACAACATATCAACCCAATTATGTTGGTATTATATAGGTATACCTTAAATACCCATTTTTCGTAAACATTCACAAACTAAGTTAATGAAGTTTCAAGGGGATTTTTGGATGTAAGTTGTAAATATCCGTCCATCCGTATATATTTGTATAAGATATATTATAGCAAGTTAAATGTCACCTTATCAGGTAACTCGAAGTAACAGGGTACATGAAGTAATCAAATCAAGTAAATTGAGTAATTGAAATAATTGAGAATTATTGTGAATGAAGAACTTGTTACTTTAATGGAAATTTATTCACTAGTCCCATCAATGCAATGGTTGTTTCAACACTTAAATTAAAACAACCACCTGGATCGCCAAAAGTTTAAGAAGATCAGGATACAGTATAAGTAGGCCTATAGCCCTATACATACACGATTGCAGCGGAGGAGGCGTGGCTTAGTAGCCACGCCTTTTTTAAACTTTGCTGTGATCTCCAAATACGAAAAGAGTAATGTTACCATAAACAATTTTATTTTATTTTTATGTTAGCCTACTAAATGAAAGATATCTGTAAAATTTTTTAACATTTTTCTTGATAAATAAAGATTAGGTTATTAGCATGATTATATTAAAAAAGAGCAGGCAGCGTTCAATGGCGGCTAAAAATCATTGACAAAAAGCTACACCCGATGGGTTCCCTCTACCAAAAACAAATGATGGTCGAGCATGTTTATATATTATTTGTTTTGAAAGTTGCATTTGATAAAGAAAATAACACCCTGTAAATCGCGACAGTCTGCATGTTTTTGGCTTCAGCTTGCATATGTATACGCCATGTTAAATTTTTTGTGTGTGAGACATATGTAACTCAAGGCTTTTTCTTTCTTTCCTTTGAAGAGCAACGCAATGATATGAATTGCTTTTGGGTCACCATTGTTTATATAAAACCTTCAGCAAACTTGTGATGTACGATCATGGCTGAAATTCAGCGAGCGGCTCTATTGTATTCCTGCGTATAGTCTTGATGCATTTCGCTAACTTGATGAAAGGGAGTTATAATATGGGGGTCATCTATCTGCTAATGCAATAGGCCTATATACTCTATTGCTGGATTACATCTCTTTTTCCCTGCATATAATAGGGTTTTCGTCGGGGTTAACAAAAAAGTAATTTTAATAAATAAAATACCCCAACATGAATCAAAGTCCCCCGTATTATTACTTTTAGAAATCTTGACATTTTAAAGTTATTATTTTCCGTCCATTATCACAGTATTTTTTAAGTACATATATAGAAAACATATGGAAAATTCACTATTGTGTACTCTTACTGTAATACACTAAGGATATTATAATAATATAGTATTGTGTTTATGTATGAGATAGAATTAATGCATAAAAAAGCTGGATTATGTTCAAAATAAACCTTATAGTTACAGTATTGCTATATCACACTTAGAGATTATTGGTCATGGATGTTGCAAGAAAAAAATTTCACCAGAAAAATTTGAGCATTATTTGGTCACTTCATTTTGATATGAGTGACCAAAAACTTTATTTCGAGCAGCAGAGGTAGGTCTAATTTATGTAAAGTTCAAAGGTTAAATTAATCTTCTGCTCGAAGTAATACGCCGTTTTGGTCACTCTTTTACATTATGTTTTAAAAGAGGGAGAATTGTTTTAATAAAAAACAAAGACTTGTTTGACATGTTTTAAAAGTTAAAACATGTCATTTAATGCAATCATGTTTTAAATCAGGGTAATTTTTAAAAAATTTAATTTTTTTTACATACCGGTAATTATTTTTTATAGCTTGAAGTAAAGCATGTTTTAAAACATG
>JAQGBM010000129.1:0-17488 GCA_034698405.1 Symphylella vulgaris | reverse complement strand
ATTCGTGAAAAAAAATATTCCGAATATTTTTATACCTCTTGTGGTATTACCCCTGAAAAGTGAATACAGTAAATAATAAAACTCCGAGCAGCAACAAAATTATTATTAAGATTAAATAATATTAATTCCTTCTAATGATTTATTAAAGCTGTATACAATACCGGTATATACGGTTATTTAGCAGTAGGATATAAATACCCATCTCTCACGAATTTTATATAGCCTATATAATACTGCATGGAAATGCAAGGTTCAGCTAGCGGATTTCAACAAAATTAAATCACAATAATATAACTTACGTATAGGCAATAGGCTAGCCGATAATAAGTTATAGCCTATATATAATATTATTGTGATTATAATTTATATACGAATATTAAATCCCAAAATTGTGCCCATCATGAGCAGTAAGTTATTTATATCATAATCCGCCATCTGTATAATTATTATTCCTAAGTATAATAACTTAATAAATTGAGATATTCTATAGATAGGCTATTATATAGACTACACTTTGTTATTCATTTGAAGTATATTCGCAATTAAATGGGTTATGTAATCTTATTTTCTTCGGATGAGCTGCATGGTTCCATAATATCCTTGCATGGTTCCATCGTCGGAAAATCCTGCCTATATACCCGGGTATAAAAGCTGTCGGATTATAATCCTATAACATCTCTCTCTATCAACAACGAAGCACGAATTCTTTACTTTATAACCTTGTAAAATCCTTTGGCCTAAATCGCATTGTCAAAATGGTCAGTATAAAATACCGATATAGTTTCAGTAAACTATGCACCTCATTGCCGACCATGTTGAGCCTATATAGTCCGTCAGGTGTGGTCATCCCAATAGGGTCATTCAGTCATTTGAATGGGATTCACCATTCACACATAGCCTACCTATAATAGTATAACAGTATCATTGATGATGGTTCGCTCCCCCTTTTACCTATATATGATGTAACCTATAACTTATACCTATAGGTAATTTATTAGCCTAGTTATATACAGAGGTATACCCCAAGAAGAGGCCCATGTAATCTTGTTATAGCCTGTGCAAGTGTGCATCTTCAGGCTTCGATCAGCCTTTGGACTAGACCGACTTTCAGCAAGCTAAATATCAAAAGACTTTTAGCCAGCTGCTTTTAGGACATATAAAAAAACATCCAATCCAGTCCAGTCTGTATTATGTTATTTTAAAAATTATTTAGAATTTTTTTTATCAGACTTTGGATTTCTCTTGCTGCAAAATCCTCTCTTATGATGATTTTTATGATTATAGGCTATAATATATGGCATATTCTCAAAAATATCTGTTCATTCTGTTGTAAGTTGTTATACCGTATATCCCATTCACAACCTGTCTATATTGATGGCTGGCATGGATTTATCCATCAAACATATACGGTATATATATATAAATTATATATATATATATATATTTATATATATATACAGGAAAAGAAAAAAACACCTTACTTATTCAAGAGGGACGAAAAATTGGCTTTAGGTCTACGAGGTCGCCAGTTAACACTTGTATTTGTCAAATGTATCAAAGGGACAGATGGGACATAAACTCATGCTCACGTATTTCCAATCTCACTATGAAACAGTATAATATAATCTTGGACCAATATAATTTATCTATGCTGCTATAGGGGTTGTTGAATATTGGTTTTTGTATATTTATTTACCCCCACTGGTTAATTCATCATTGCAATACACCCCCACTAGAGGAAAGAGGGGTTAATGGAGTAGACTAGGGGATTACACACACACACGGCCGTCCAATTTTCGTGGCAATTGTGCGAATTCGAGCAATTGTACAAGGGAAGAATAAAAGAAACAGTTGATTCAGCTTTTTTTGTATAAAAATAAATAGATAAATTCAGTTGGGGAAAATAGATTTTTGTGTACAAAAGTGCCTAAATTGCAGATCTTGACAGAGTCAAATTTCGTTCACTTTTTTAAATGTTATATTCGCCTCCATGGACGAAGCCCTTGCAGGCAAAGAATGCTGTCTTGCTGATGCTATATAATATGGTACCATTTGTTTGCTTTTCCCAGCCGTTATTTTAATAGGCATAAATCCTATAGAAATAATACGTAATAATATATATGATGGAACTGAGATTAAATTGGCCTGACAGAAAAAATGAAATGACCTATTCCATAATAGATAGTCATCCTATATTGCATAGGAACTGAGAACGTTGGGATCAGTCGATTGATTTGGCGGATCCAGAAAATTTTTTTGAGGGGGGCCGAAATTTTTTTACACAAATTTGGAATGTATCGCACCACGGCCGCCACAGGCGAAAATATTTTTTCCGATTTTAAGTCAAATTTCGAGAATTTTAAGTCAAATTTAACATACTTCTGTTTAAGAATATGTCAGATTCTTCAGTTTTCGAGGGTTTGGGGGTGAAACGCCCGAAAATTTTTGTAAAATTTAACTCATATTTTAAAATTTGGTCCATTTTAAGGGGTTTTTGTAATTTATATCAGTAAAAAAAAGTAACTTTACTTTGCTTTTTGGGGGAGGGGGGGGGCGGCTCCCCAGGCCCCCCTCTAAATCCGCCAAGTAGGCTATAACTGGCAATCATGAAAATTAAATCAATAGTCTGGTATAACGATTTTTTAAATAAAAAAAAAAAAAATATCTGTACCATTTTCCACATCAGAATCGTCAATTATTTTAGCAATTTGATGATGATTAATTGATTATGCTTTTTATTTACGAGTCTTTTAGTCCTTTAGGACTCTATATATACGAGTAAGACTATATTAACTCGAGGGGAATGGGCCTAATGAAATGGTCGTGGAACAGACCACCCTTATATAGTACTGACCAGTGACCATGGCACATCCGACGGAGCTTGACAATGGGGAGACCAAACCCCAATGCTACTCTGCCGTTTAGCCAGTTTTAGCAAATTTTAGCAATTTGCTCCATAATAACTTATAGCCTAACTTATAATATAGGCGGTTATTGGAGATAGGCGCTTATTTGGCCAAATTGCGAAAAGGGTAGGCGGCTCTTATACAGACTATATAAGTTATAGGCGTTTATTAGAGTAAGTTGTTTTGTGTTTTTAATTTAAAAAAATATTATTTTCAATATACCATTTATATTTTATATAGGTACTCTGATATACGGTACATATTTTTTTCCCGTAAAACAGTATATGATATAGCATATTGTGATAAACTATAATATAGAGATTATGTATTTACTTCGTATCATAAAATATTATACTTTTCCATAAACATTTATGGCAAGTATCATCATCAATCGTTACATAAGGGTATAAAAACTGCCACACAAAATAATGTGATAATTATTTTATCCTTGATTTTACCCTAAATATTATTTTTATTATTTAATTTTTTTTTTTTGCAGAAAGCACTCCATCATAATATATATTACCGATACTCTATGATCTATGACAGAATGTTTGAGCCTTTGAGGGATGATGGAGTCGTCGACAAAAAGAAGTAACGTTGAGCTATATCATATAAAAAGGGGTTATTCTCATTCTTTATTCGATGATTTTATGAAAATGTTACGACCTATAAGCAGTTAATATTATAATATTTTTCCCCGCATCGCACTTGCTGCTGCTCAAATTTTTTTTATAAAAAAAAAAGTATGTCAACATCTGGATGCTAATAAAATTATTGTAATGTGCCCTATAAATTCCCCGTAAAATATGAGTACAATAATATTATTCCGGTGACACATGTACAACCTGTCAAGAAGAATGCGAAGTCTCTGTAATGTTTCCTAAGGTAGTTTTTCAACCCTCTTATATATATTGCACAAATTTACTGATGCTGATGGAACATGGATGAAAATCTTACAACTTCTGCGGTCATGATGACTTTGGCAAAATGTTTTGGTTTTCATAAAAATATGGTGGGGTCCCAGCTGTATTTAGTCCTAATTGGTGACTGTTATATTTTCTTCGTTATAAGTTTTTAAAGGGATACAGCATCTAATCAGATCTAATATATCCCTGGTATTAACCTCACCTCACTAATATATTTTATCCACAAGGGACAGCAACCGCACTCAAGTCAGTTTTAAATAATATATTTATATAGCCTATATAGGCGATTTCTTATTTAAAATATTTTAACTCGATCATATACCATAGCAAAGCCAAAAAACCATTAATATCAACAATCTAAATTAAAAAATTAATTTCCGTCAGTCACCATAAAAGATTAATAAGCTTATATTGTATAGTATATTAATTAAGTTATTTAAATTAATAATTCTTATTCTAAAACTGTATTAAATCATTAATCCCTGACATAGATTACTCTCGCTATATAGAAAAAGTAACAAATTATTATATTATTTTTAACTTAAACTTTGACTTGCATTATACGAGTATAACTTAAATTCTATGGAAATGTATTTTAAATTGATCGATTGATTATACAGATATTTATTTGGATAAAATAAAGATTATTTACATTTTTAATAAATTCTAAAATTTTTCTCTATTTCAACCTATTTTGTATTTCTCTGCTTCAAAAGTTCAAACATG
Source organism: Symphylella vulgaris (assembly GCA_034698405.1). NCBI lineage: Eukaryota > Metazoa > Arthropoda > Symphyla > Scolopendrellidae > Symphylella > Symphylella vulgaris. Next base: position 12,927 of record JAQGBM010000129.1, on the reverse strand, counting down.
CAGTATGATATATACCGCCAGGTCCGCAGGGGGGGCCTGAGTGTTCTTCACTGCTTAACTCAAACAGGGTATTATACAAATACACATTTTTTTTATAAAATAATTATTTCTGGAGATTTTTAATCATAACTAAAGAACTGTAAGTGAATTTGTAAATTGTAACACCCTGTTTGAGTTAAGCAGTGAAGAACATTCAGGTCCCCCTGCGTAACTTGCGGACCAGGCGGTGCATGGATTTGGAAAATTATTCGGTTTTTTACGTTATCCGAATTAATAAGAATTAAAGCGTGCATCATAACCCAGTCAGCTGATCGCATAATCGGGTAAACTTTTTACAACAAAGAATACTGCACTTGTTCGGTTGTCCATTGGGTGTTAATAACCTATATTATCATCCATATATCGCCAAACACATAATGTGTCACAGTATAAATGCATCAAAAAGAAAGTTGAGCACCATATGGATTCTGTATATTGATTTTATTTAATGCGGCGTATGATGATGAAATACGGTAACTGATCCACATAGGGCTTCTTTTCTACAAACCTACATCAGCTGATGATTACCAATATTATCCCTGTGTTCAGGCGTCACGGGTAATGCATCAAGCATCTCGTTATAGGATTTTGTGTCATTCTCCCTCTTAATAAACCCTCTCTCTCACAAAAACCCTTCTCATATTTCGTCACCGACACAACCCACAGATGCAATAATCATATTTGAACTTAATTGTGAGATATTATTTAGATAGGGGCGCATCTGTTAATGTTCTGTACTGTACATAGTTTTCTGCGTTGTTCAAATTAGTTATATCGATGTTTATAACAAGCTTAATGTGTAGTAGGCTACCCCATATACATTAGCCTAAGTATTAGTAGGCCTACTGCATAGAGAGGGCCTACTGTACCCATAGATTTGACTCCTCACACTCACTTGGAAGATTTAATATGACCTGTGACTGTGATCAAATAGAAAATTTAAAAATCTGCAACCCCAAATGTGGTTCATCTTGGCTTAGCCTGTCCACGTATTCAAGAGGCCAGCATAATAACCTTATGTAAGCAACATTTGTGTTACTATATTTTAAATTCCTAATTATTAAAATAGGCCTATACAACCAATCAATAAAAAACCGAGAAATTCAATCATAATACATGAAACGAAATTTTGATCAGCAGAACTATCACAAGGTGGAGCCATGCTGCAGATTAATACTGGCGCGAAAAAAAAACCAAAACATACAATTTGTTTTCCTTCCTTGTTCGTTTCCAATAGTAGAAACAGTATTATGGGAAAGGAAAACACAAGTTGGACTGCCCAGCATGTGATATAACGTCCAAAGTACAAAGTTCGCGTAGAAAGAACTCTGAGATAAACAATCTGAATGAACGTTGACGATTCAAGAAAAAGAAAAATTGTACATATTATAGGAAGAGGGGGGAGAGTCAGCTGAGAAATGAAGAGTATGAATGATTGGGAAAAAGAGGACTTTGAACGGACGGGGGGAGAAAGAAGAAAAACAAGAAGAACAAGGAGGGAAAATAACGAATTCTGAAATATACGTTATACTCGCGTAGTAACTTAGAAGAATTCATGACTCATATTATGGAAGGGGGAGAGTGACCCCATTCTTGTCCTCTTCCCCTTTTTGTCGTATTCGTGTGAAAAAAGCGCGGCAAGATTTCTGAGATCTAAGCTAAGAGTTTACTTCCACGGGTTGGGTTGCAAAGAAAATGCAACAGCCTAAAATATAATGATTCAGCCAACAACGTTCTCTCTTTTTGTTATGCCCAAAGATCCATTGGAATCCAATGACAGATTTCAAGGAATGGGTGACTTTATCATATAAGTTATTCATGGGTGGGAAAAATTAAATCTTTATGTTTCACAAAAATTATTATTTATTTATTAATGTTGTAGGCTACTATACCGTAATTTTCTCTATTTAATTTTATGTGCATTTGAAAATGTTATTCTGAAAAAGGATTCATCATCCTACGCAAAGTACACGTTTCACTGCGCTTCAATATAATACTGCCAGTGCTAGAAGGGCTTGTCGTGGAACAAAATGGTTAAGAAATAAGAATACTCTCAGTTTATAAAGTACCGTAGTTTCAGATCATTTCGAATTCATTTTTATTACAAGTTACAGTAAGGGCTTTATCGATTGATTACGAAATTAAAAAAACAACTTAAAAATACAAAATACTCCTTATAAACAGTAAATAACAACTTTTATTTACAGGAAACGATTCATGTTTTTACGTAAACTTTATCAAACTCGACATAAAAAGCAGTAATATGGAATTTTCATTTGAACTCTAAGCCCAAGGTTCAGTCCAATAGAGTTTTCCAGACCCCAGCATGATGGACTTTCAAATTTTCCATGTAAAAAATAATAGAAACAACTTTCAGTTGAATTAGCAAAACATTTACGGGCATATTTTACGTCACATTTACAGCGTTAAATTGAATCTATTACGGATGAAAAGACGGTTTCTTAGTATTTAGAGAGAGAGAAAACGGGAAGTTACAAATTCTTTCCCCCTTTCTATATATGAAAATGTATATGTTATATAATGACGATTATGGAGAGGAAAATATTTCCTTCCTTCCTCATTGATTATTACCAAACTCTTGGGGCTTTGGGAAAGAAGAGGGGATCGCCATTTCTTTTTCCATGTAAAAAGAGAGAGCGAAGTTCAGTTTGTAAATTTTCCCTGTAACATATACGCGAGTACTATATACTGGGTCAATTTGATAAAAAGAAAAGCGGACTTTGAAGTAAATATTTCCAAGATCTGGCTTATTTATTTTATTTATACTTAATTAACGTCAACAAAGGTCAGGGATTTCCAATAGTAAAGTACAAGGACTTGCGACTTGGTGCATCAGCCGACGAACTTGGGTTAGAACATTAATTATCTCCGCAAATGAAATACTGTATACGGATACCGTATCTGTCCAATGAACCAAAGGTCCATCCATCGTACCAGTATAAGTTTCACCATCAGAAAAGCCGCTCAATATATTCTAAGCTTATAGATACATCTGGTGATCTGGTATACGTCGTAACTTTTTCGAATTGTCAAATCCAAATGAATTGACCAACCATTATTGGAATAACGACTCAAAATTTTACAAAACACGTAAGCTTCCAGTTTCCTTGATTTTGGACTTACTCGTACGTCAATCAGTTAAGTGGGACAGTGCACGGGGTACTGACAAAATACCCAAATTCTGCGAAGGAAATTCTGCGCAGGTCCTGGGTATGTGGCTCTCTATACATGCAGCTTTTTGAAAAAAAAAAAAATGAAACAAGAAAATTTATCTATAGAGTTATTAACTTACACGATCGTACCATATCCTTTGAATAGCAAATTGTTGTTTACGATTTCTCAATCGATTATAATACCGGGATTTATAAATAATTATTCGGTATTAAGTTAAAATTAAAACTCATTTAGCGAAAACATCAGTTGCATCATATGCAATCAATAAAAAAGAGCTTTTCCTGATGAGAATTCCATGACATATATTTAATGCTCGAATAATCAGCACCCTGGTATAACAAGTGAACCAAAACCTATAATACATTCCAGTGCCTTCTTTAACCTGACTTAAATAATTTTGATATGCAGAACATTATTTTGCACTTATTTAACTTAAGTTATTCCTAAAAAAAAAACTACTGATGGCTCCAAATCAGAGTCGATTATATTGAGCTGCAAGAGAATTTTTAAAAAAACATGATGGCAGATAGCCAGGTGACGAGGGTTGTATTTTTTTCGAGTAAAATAACACATAGGTGAACTCATTTGGGCGTCCAGACGCGGGCATTTAAAAACTGGGGGCAGGTGTTTCGTCCGAAAACTCGTCACAACACGTGCCAATCGAGGACAATAACACAGCAGAATATTGCCAGGTGCAAAGAATACTGCGCATCTACTAGAATATAAACTTGTTTACAAGAGCTGCATCAATGCCATCACAAACTATTAATGTTGTTTACTCAATTATAATGGTATGATGGTAACTAAGGAACTATATTGTTTAATAATAGTTACCGTGGTAACAGATTTATAACTTATAATCTCTTAAAATTATATCTAATAACATGTTTATCTATTATTTTACGTATTTTCCTTTCACCCAGAAACTTTCTAATCTCATTCAATGTTGTGTATTACATTATTTTGTTTTGAAAAAAGAATTACTGACATATACAGCCTACTCTTACTTTTTTTCCAGCGTGTTATTTTTCGGAGTCCTTCCGTCTCTTAAAACTCGATAAAGTATTATGTTACTGGAAAATATTATTTGTATGTTGTTTGTTGTTTATTCTTTTTGTTTATTAGGCTAATTGTTTTATTTTTTTTATTATTATTTATAAAGTTAGCTCAATGTCGAGGGAGTGGACTGTGGACAATTTTTATCGATCAGTGCAGTAAGAAATTGTAGGGTAAGATAACTTAGGCTAAGTTTTTCTACTCGACTCGCTGAATGTGTAAGACTAATTATAATAATTGAACTTTATAAAAAAATACTTATTAACAGGCATTAAATTAAACTTATAACAAGTAGGCTAAATCATACGTCTTGGTCTGGCCGGAATCGGAATCGTAATATTCCATTTATGGATTTCTAGGCTATATTATTTTATTTATCGTATAAAATTCGACTACCTCCGTATATTATACGGTACAGTCAAACAGTATAATAATTAATAGCCTATTCCCAAGTTTACTTTCTTTTTCAAACTAATTATTTAATTTTAGTATTTCTTCTGTAATTTATGGTGATATAAAAAGCGACAAAAATGGATATTATAGTAAGTTATTTTCTATATAATGGAATTAATTTTTTATCGAGCATAACTTAAATTATTACGAGTAGAATAAATAATTACGGAGTACATTTACCCCGGTATACGGAGCAATATTTTTTATTATTGATTCCTATTACAATTAACTAACTCGTAAGTAAGTAATCTAATATGAAAAAACCCAGTCCCATCCGAACCGTTGTAAACGCCAAATTTGAAAAGGGGGCAGGTGTGGACCTCGCCGTGGCACGGGACACAACATATGCCGAGAAAAGAAGAAGGGAGACGATGATGCTGGATGGGGGGAGATATGAACGCAGCCAAGCATTTTGCTGCAGAAAAAAAAAATTAGTGGTAAAGATGCCAATGGACAGGTGGTGGAGGTAAGTTTGAAATTCAGCGCTCCCCATTATCCGTACCTGTTCAGCGCTGCCAACTCTGTCAAATAAAAACACAATGTTTTTTATGCAGTGTTACCAATTTTCTTCTGAATTTGTGAAAAATTCATATTTACCCAAATATTAATTAAAAGTATTTTGTGATTCTTGTGAGCGTATTTTGGATGATGGTCTGGTAGTACATAAGAAGGTCTGATGGCTTATCGGATAGAATAATAATTGTAGTTTAAATAGCTTTCCATTAAATTTTTTCATATGTTTTAACAATCATGTTAAAACAATTTTTATCATGTTAACATTAACATGTTTATTGTTAAAAACAATGTAAAAATATGTATTTTAACATGTTAAAACATATGTAAAAATTGAATGGAAAGCTAAACAACACTTCTATACCGCTTATCGGATCGCCAGTCGCCACAGCACAGAATGAGATGACTGATGAAGACAAGAAATCATTTTGAAAATAGGCTACATATAGGCTATATATATCACGTTAGGTAAAAGCTAGTATTTCATTTACAATGCGTTTATTAACTTACTTTATTATGAAATTTCTTAAGATTTTCTAGAATTTGAAACAGCAGTCTTGGGTGATGGGCTTAGCTTTTACTCTGGACATTGGACAATGTTGAGGATTTCACCGCTAAAAAATAATGTTGGAAATTGGAATAGGCCTACTGTTTGTTAATAATGTTATCTACACGTAAGTTATGTATCATATTACATACTGAACTTGCAGTTGCAGCATTGTAGGCCTATAGGTCTTCCCCGTATAATCCGTATAACTTATTACGAGTATAAGGCCTAATAAGTATACAGACACAGTACAGTACATCGAGACAGTTACTCGATCGTGTACCGTAACAGTTAATAAATTGAATTGCCTTAGAAACAAAATATCATCGGTAGCCTATATATTTATTATTCGTCTGTGTGCTGATGTGAAGATTTTGAGGAAACCTGCATGCACGAAGTGGGGTATATGACTCAAAATTATATAACACATACGTACAAAATTCGTGTAACATATTATACTGTCGGCAAAATGGTAAGAAAAAAATTGCTGTTTCAAACTTCCTTGTGTTATTTTTTTTAAAGGTTGTTTTGCTAGTCGGCAACCAAACGTCCGACTTGTCTTTTGCACGTCCAAACTCTCTTTATTTGTTCAGGTGCGTTTTTACAGGCAAGCACGCGATTTGCACAAGTGATTGGAATAAGCGATTTTATGAACGTGTTTCCAACCACTATTATCAGTTTATCATCCAGTAGAGTGAAGTAAGTGAGACATGAGCCCCTAAACCAAAATGTTCGGAATGAATGGTCAAATAAAATGGTACCTACATAACGTCATCCAGATAAGAGAAATTCTGACTGCTATAAATCACACATAAATACATCATAAAAGTGCAAACGCTGCAAAGATGGACATAAAATCGTATAAAATACAAACAGATATGAATTCCATTCAAGGTTTTTTTTTAACACTGTGTCTGTGTGTGTCCCCCTATAAAGTTTCGGAAGAAGAAAAAAAAATTAAACGGATTTTGAAAAAAAGAAGTAGGCCTATGAAACATAGGACAATATAAAAGCTCTCTCATATTTTCCCCTCTTGTATTTTATTCAGAAAAGAAAAAACTAGAACTACAAGTTGAGGAATTGTGCCAAGAGTTGCCAATTTCAGAGGCATATTTACTTATAAATCAAAAAGAACTCAAAGAAGACGGTTTTACTAATTTCTTATAATTAGGGTGACCAACCGTCCTACTTTAGGTAGGACAATCCTACTTTTCAGAGGTTTGTCCTACTGTCCTACTTCGACTTCAATTTGTCCTTATTTTTTTTATAATTTTAATGTGGAGTAATTTTGAATATTTTGTTGTTGTTTTTGCTTTTTATTTACTCCATCATCTTTAATTTAAGCCTTATATTTTTCAAAATTTTCGCCTCCGGCGGAAGAGAGTTTTTATTACATACTGTAAAAATTATTAGATCTCCTGGCCCCTTACATAGCCCCCAAAATCATGAATTTATAGACGATTACAAACTATAAAGCTATACGAAGTATATACAAATTGATAGACTTATTATTTAAATGATATTTTTACATAATAAATGCATTTTTATCAGTCAAAATTAAGCTAAAATTGCAAAAAATCGTTCAACTTCAAGGGGGGCTTCTCCCCCTGACCCCCCACCGGGGCTCCGCCCCCCAGACCCCCTCCGAACCAAAATCCTGGATACGGCCTTGGTCTTGCTGATTACAAAGCTAGATTTAAATTTTTTTCAAAGCAGGGGGGGGGGAGTGTCCTACTTTCTCATAACAAGTAGTTGGTCACCCTACTAAAGTCTATTTCTGCTAACTTATTTTTAATGAAATTAATACGCACGTGCATATTAAATGCACGTAAAATGCTGTAAATTGGTTGCGCCAAATCTTACTCCGTCGTCGTCGGGTTATGACTTTTGTTGTCGCTTACTAAAATCAAATCAATCAACAGAAGACGGACAAATCCACGAATGTAAACATAAACAATAATTCTGCTCTGTGAGCAGATTTACTTCCGCAGTCCGCACAATTTTTATTTAGTTATTCGCGCGCTTCAAACCGGAAGTATCGCTGCTTCAGTGATCGTGGAATTTGTTAAAAATTGCATAATTGCTTATAAATAGGAACCGGTTGCACAAAAAAATACGGTAATATATTTTTTTAACGTTGATATTTCGATTGGACAGTAACAATAAATGGTGCAACCGGCCTTTTTTAACAAACCTTGCACCAAACTTCTACATATTTATTTTGTGAAATAATACTAATAATACTTTATTATTTATGGAACTTGTTTAATTACAGAAATTAAATAAATTAAAAGAATATCTTACAAAGCAAAATATTTACGACGTTTGTAAAATAACTTATAAATAATGCAGATATAGCACATATATTCCCAAAGTTCTTTGTTCTGGTTCACAGGAATAACGCAATAAAACGGGAAATACATTTTGAAAGCTTGATTCTTCTTCTGGCGAGGAATTTTATTCATTTTTTTTAATTTCTTTTATTTTTTAAATAATTAAAAATAAAGAAACCATGAAAACAAATTTTACAGAAAAAAAGGGTTTTCATGGACTCTTTTAATTTAAATGAATAAAATTCCACTATGAAAATTTCCAACGATATATTTCCCGTTTTACTGCGTTATTCCTGTGAGCTAGATCTGGCGAAAAGAGAAAAAAAAAATTTTGTTACAGCTCGTCATTATCCATGTAATATGTCAAATAATTTGAAATAAACCATTTCCTAAAAATAATGCAATTATGAAGTAAATTGCTTGTAATGTGCTCGTCATGGTAATTATAAAGACCTTATATTGATTTGATAATTAAAATTAAAATTAATTTATTAATGGAACAAAAATCACTTTTGACCAAATTATTTTAAAAATTTGGTTATTTAGTATTTTGTACCGGTATGAAGTATATTTAATTTTTTTTTTTATTTCGCTAGACTACCAATGTAATTGAAGCATTAAATATTTCTATTAAAATTATAATGACCAAAAATACTATATAAATAAGTTATTGTGCAGTGCTAAGTTATTTTATATCTAAGAACAATAGTTTACATTACACCTTGTTTTTTATAATTTTATAAAATTATATGAAATTGCCCATTTAATACTGACTCGTGAATTGCCTACATGCTTTAGTGAAAGAGCTACATTATATTTTCTATAGATAAATTTTTAAATTTTCTACATAGTAATAAGCGTTATTATTTCGTACAAATATACTATTTAGGAAGACCAAATTTAATCTATTTCTAAGTATAAATAAATCACTACAGTCTACAGTTTATATCACTTATAATCTGTATAAATTAATATTGGCATGATTTTATTTATGTATTTAATTTGTAAATTAATTAAATTATTGATGGCATGATATGTTAATTTCTCCAAAAATTACTGTAAATTACTTATTTAAAAACGCATTTAATTATAATGTTGAAGCATATGATAGGAGGAAAACTATGATTGCAGCGAAGGGAAGACTATTTTTATTATTAATTACGTGTAATTTTCACTAAAAAGATGGTCCAGTACCATGTTACCAAAGTACTGTTCGATATAAGTCTGCCTGTTGCTAAATATGTATTGCAATTACATTAAGGAGCATTTTACAGTATTTTAAGGATGCTGCATCGCGAATCGAAAATATCACGAAAGTTTAACTGTTTAAGTTGTAAAATTTTTTCCTAATGATAAGAGTAAACCCTCAAATGAGATATCTCCCTAATTTCAAGGAAATTTCAGATTTTAACATGGGATTTTCCTATACCAGCCGGTATTCCACAATGCAATCATGCAACACCCTTAATTTGAACTAGCTTAATTATTATGATACCTTGTAAAAATGTGCATTTAGTTATTATCTGCATACTTGCTGATACTACCATATTACGAATATACTCGAATAGTATATATTCGAGTAAGTAAGTACATTAAGTATATACTTAAGAATATATTTTATAAATATTGAGATCTACTGTAACAAAGTGTGGACAGTATTTTGAAGTTTTAGGATAGCCGTTTAGTAAGACCAACCCTGACATGGGAAAACGCGTATGATGTTGATGACGAGTGAGCAAGAGCTCACTATTGTATGGCCATAGGACAAGTTATTATATTACCCAGTAGCCTAAGATAATATCTTTTCTTAGGCTATTTTTTTATTTTTAAAAAGCCATATAGGCTAGATGCTAAGTTAATTTTTAATTTTTTTAAAAAAGATTTTAAAATTCTAATATCCTAATTCCTAAAATTTTAAAATTTATGGGAAAAAATAAATTCTGAATTGTATTGACCAATAATACCATACAGCCTAAGCTTTATGGTAAGATTATGTTTCTACCATGATAGTAGGATAGGTTAGCCTACAACTATAGCCTACTACTCTTTTAAGTATGGTATGCAATAATCAGTATAGTACCGTACCGTAAATTGGTAACTGTACGGTACCCCTTGTTTAGCACAAGAATTATAAATTTAACAAATTTTTAGACTTTGTGATAATTTGTGAGCATATAAATGGAAAGGATATCCGAGGAATAAGAAAACATTGCTAAAATTAATATAAATCACCTCCAATGCAAGATTAATCTCAGACTTTAAAGTCCTTAGACGTTAAGTCCTACAAAATGTTTTAAAATAGACTGAGCATGCATTAAAGTCCCCAGTATTTTACCGAATTAAGTTAAATTTATATTGACCATTTGATTTCATAATATTTTGCCCAGAAGATTAATTATTCTATTCAATTGCTGTAATGTCATTGATATGTTCCAGATTAAGCTTAGTATCTTCTTCATCCTCCTGGGTCTGTGAATCCAGTAACTGTCATCTCGCTGGTGTCTTTACGTTCTCGGTGTGGAAAAGTTGCAATGCTTCCCATTGCTTCCATCCCAGTAGTACGTGATGCCTCCTAGATCTCATGAACTCTACTGCATCCTCTGGTAACCAGTTGTACTTATTCATTAGGTAACATCCTACCAGGGTTGCACTGCGGGTCCTGCCTGCCTTGCAGTGTACGTAAACCGAGCTGCCCTGTTTTTCAAATTTTTGGACAAATTCCACTCCTTTACGGAGCTTTTCTTGAGAAGGAGATTCAAAAATGTCCCTTGTTTGTAGTTGCAGAAATTGGACGCCAAATTTGCTCCAATCTTCCTGTTTATTTACCCAAAACATGAGTTCAAAGTCCTCATTCATGGAGACTACACCCCTCACATTTTCCTTAGTTATCAGTTCCTGAGTAAGAGATTTGAATGGAAGGGCTCCTAATATTACAGTTTCGTCAATACGGTCATACCAGCGACGGGCACTGACCTTTTCCATCACTATGTTGTAAAATAGGGAAGGGTAAAATGTTACCCGTGAAAACATTTTCTCCAGTCTTGAAGATGGCAGTATGCGGCTATATTTTCACAAATGTTTAATCTAAATACAATTCTTTAATACAGCGAATTTTCCAGCGGTCAAGAACAATTTGTTGATAACATTTGTATTAGGAAATTTACAATAGAATTTGAACATTAACCTTTTCAATCTTATAGCAATATTTTATCTATCAAAATCATTCCCGAGCCTAATGTTTTTATGGCACTGAAATTTTTACAATCTCTCCCGTGTGTTGATGTTTTGCTGCAAAATTCTGCGACGCTTCATATACAGGCAACTATGTAAAACTGTGACGCTTAGTACAAGGTTGTGCCTTTCGTGAATAAATGCTCACTTGTCAGCATGGTTAGTAGATGGGTGGGAGAATGGTTCGTTCACGGCCCTATTCTCTCCATTATGAAGAACGGCAACACTCGCTAGGGGCGCTGATAGCACTTTTTCAGCGAGGTTTGAAACAAGATGGCGTATCGAGATACGAGAATTTCTGCTGTCCAGAGTTTATTATTGCAATAACAGTGTTTTATTTTATTAATTTACTTATTTTATGTGAGTGGTGAACTAAGGATGGATGTATTTCCCCTTTTTTAAAAGAATTGTGCCGTTGAACAAGACTTAACATGCCGATTGCCGTCGTGTTTTGTGCCGGGCCCGGGATGTTATGCAGCTGATAAGGGATAATTATGCAGTCGTCAAAAAAAGAAGGAATACAGTCATATTGTATATAATCTGTGGAAGAACTAATAACGTAATAAGTGTACCAGTAGTTCAACCTGAAAAAAAGACATTTTTTCAAAGTAAAGGAAACATATGTGGAAAAGTGGGGGAGTTTAATTCCCAGGAAAGACACAGTTCTTTCCCCAAAACACTACGTTTGCGATTTACATTTCGAAGACCGTTTGGTGACAGTGAGACTTGCTAACTTAATTGGGTTATCTCAATTTCGATACTGTATTTACTTTATAAATAAAATATGTCATATCTCAATGATTGTCATATTAATGTCAAGACCTGTGGTCAAGACTGTATATTTTCAGCTTTTGATCAACTCTGTTGCATCTGGCTTAAAAGCCTACAAACAGCTTTATAGGTACCAGGTTTCGAAGACGTAGGCTACAGTGAAGTTCGTCCAATTTTGGAACGACCTTCTTGGTGAATCACGGTCATCATCATCATCATCACCACCATTAGCCTTTTCCCAGTGAGGGGTCGGCATTTTTAAAGTATCATTTAATCAGGCCCGGCTTGCAAGGCCTGACATCCGGAGAGGAACAATTTTGCCAGCTCAAGGCTGGGGTCTTTAACGTGCAAACAAATTGACACAAGTGCGGGTATGACCAGAGCCCTTCTCTTTCCGTTGTACATACCAGGGGCAATGCCATAGAACTCAGAAAAATGTCTTGCCCCAGCCGGGGCTCGAACCCGGTTCCTTGGCATCCGAAGCCGGCGCACTAAAAAATTCGCCTGACTTAAAGGTAAGTTATATAGCCTAATATTGTGTACATCCCTAATAACATTTTACATAGTAGGCCTACTATAGTATAATATTTGCTGCATTTTTATATTTTTATAGATTAATATCAGATGGCATCGAGATCGAGTGCATGGCTAGATTCTTGGGAGAGCAACATTGAATAGGCTACCACAAACATTTTCTTTCAAAACAAACCATTGCTAGTTTAAGACTTAGGCCTATACTTCATGGCATAACCAGTCTTTCTGCCTTGCTTCTAGACCAAGGATTCCATT
>JAQGBM010000128.1:0-17548 GCA_034698405.1 Symphylella vulgaris | reverse complement strand
TGCATAATTTCGTAATTTTCGTTCCTCTTTTAACGTTATTTTAGTCAATAGCTGTTACTTGAGGTACGTTTGGATGATGTTTCAAATATCTATTCGCTATTGATATGATATAAATTGACTAAATTCGTAATTTTGCACAATTTCAAGTACATATAAACCATTTTTAAAGGGGTCCGAATAACTAATATAGCCTGCCGCATAATTCCGCATAATTTAACAAAATTTTGCGCGTAAAAAGTAGATCCCTAATTATGTAACAATATTATCATAACTTAGTGACGAAAATCTTCGAATTTTGTATGCTGAAAAATTTCGCCTCTTGCGGGGAAAACTGGGGGGCAGCCGCCCCCAGACCTCCTGCGCACATGTTCCTAAATTTTACAGTAGACCCTCCCAAACCGGAGATCTGCACACGCCAGCCTATTCCCAATAGCGAACAGGCTGGAAAAAAATTTGAATCCGACCCCTCAGTCACCCATAAAATTCGGGAGTTATTAGGCTCCGAAGTTTGTATAGGTTTCTATGGGAGTAAGAATATTTGCGCAACTTTAGAACCTGAAATCTCTGAAATTTCTTCGGTATAACGTAGCATTTTTAAAGCGGAAATCTTTTCAGAAGGGTTTAGTCTAACTTAAAAAAAAATTTCATATTCTTCTCGACTACTTTGCTTTAGTACATGATATCCCTAAAATCTTATCATCTAAATCTTATTTCCCAGCAATTCTCAATCCCATCTGCTTAGAGAGTATTATATAATTCCTTGATGCACTGACCCTCAATATTTGAGTCAGAAATAACTATACTGACGTTAGGCTATATAAATAAAATAAAATTTGGAAACGTTTTTATTATAGCGAATAATTATTTTAATAATTATGATACGTACTAAGCTACAAAGTGAAGCTAGAGTGAACAATAGCAAAATAAATTAAACTCGACTCCTTGCTCGTTCGACAATGTTCGACATAATTTGTTAATCTCCTTGAAGGGGCCGATGTTTTCGTCTTCGCATATTATCGTTAAATCGCACGTTTGCAAATGAATGGCTCCCTTCGCCTGCATTTCGCACAGCGTTTTCACCGTCTGGATCGAACAATATCCCCAGAATGTCAATCTCTTCAACTCGCGACACGATGAAGCCAGTTCGATTAGGCTAAGGTGGTTGAAATCCTCGAAATCGTAGATTCTGGTATGCCTGAAGTCTAGATTTACACCCACCAGTGTTTCCCTATATTGACAGAGTTTGGTGACTAGGATGTTCAGTCCGATATCACTGTATACCGATATTGAAAAAGTACGAAGCCCCATATTCTTATTAAGAAGGTATGAATAATATGGCACATCTTCACAGGCTTTATCGATTTGTACGCCTATTTCCAGCTGGGGACACGTCCGTCGCACCCACCTCCAAGTGTAGTCGGAAATTATATGATCCTTATTATCTTCGTCCCAGGAGAAGATGTGTATGATCTTGAGGGAACCACTGCAATTTTCCACGATCTTTATAAGGAGGTCAGAGTCGATAATGCCGTAGTTTAGGTTGAGCTGAACGAGACTCTTGAAAGAACTCATCACCCCCTGGTATATGGGAGATGTTAAAACCTCGTGTCCATCATCGAAAAAGTCCACGATAAGCAGTTTCTGCAGACTTCGAGAGCTCTTGGAAGCTAACTGGCTCAAAAAATCGACGCCGACTTCTAATGGGACCTCGCAATTTTCCATGTCAAAATGTGTCATGTTGCTCTGCTGTACGAGAAACTTGTGAATAAGCTTCACCAGCTTCTGTCTCCTGCCAATATTGTACTGCCAGTCACAGGTGTAAAATTCGAGGTGTTTAAATACAAAGTTCTGGAGGCTGATTGGTGTCCGAGTCAAGACTTCGAGAAATTCCAAAATATTGTTTAAGGATTTTTTACCCATATTACCAATAAATTTGTCCGGTCTTTCTGTCCCGCAATCTATCTTCAGTTCCTTAAGATATGTACCCAAAGTGTTCACAAACTTAATGGGTTTTTCGTCGAAAATTTCGGGAAACGGGGGAATTACTACCTCCAATTTGCGCCATAATCCGGGAGACTTGAATGCTCTTGACCACGATTTGCAGACTAGTGATACTCTGAACCGGTCGTTCTTGTCTAGATGTTGGAATACGTTGCCTAATACAATTTCGGGGAGATTATCCCAACTCGGATAATCCATAATAAATTTGAATAACCATGAAGGCACTTAGTTTTTGATTACCCCTCACCTCGATTACCCCCCTTATCATCCATCCCCTTATGAATTTTTTTGATTTTTTAAAATGGTTTCTCACGTGCTTCATGCCCTCATGCCACGCGAAAATGGACAAAATTATACACTATACGCAGCGAGCACCACTATGGCACTATTGTGGGAACTCTGTATTTGAAGTGAAGCCAGATGGACATACCTTTTAAAAATTGACAGGGGTAGGACACTATACTCGTAGGGCGTTTCTATGAGTTTCAGATTTCTTTCATCCTCATGAAACCGAGGCAATGAAACGAGAGGCAAGTAGAACAACATGCAGACATTCGCCCCTTGTAAAGATTCTCCCAAACTTCTGCCCGATGAAATAAGCATAACTTAATGTATATTTTTTTCAACGTAAAAGGTGCACCCTGTATATAGCAGCACGTAACATAAACAAGAAATACCAAAGTGTGACACTTATAATAATTAATATCCATTATATTAAATGGTTTGGGGCATTATAAATCTGCAACCACAGATTTGTCCCCATTTTCTTAATAACAATTACCCCGCAAAACGAAGAAAACCTCTCGCATAACTTACTCTTATATGTATATTTTGCATTGGAACATTTATTTTTATTTCACTTTAAACTTTGAATTAGACACTTTGTACTTCTTTAGCGTAAGAGAGAACTGGGAAAGAGACGTAAAAATAATGGATTACCGTTCTTTATTTTTCTTTTTTCGCGAAGTTTTTCTATTCAATTACTTTTTTTTCCGAGAAGCATGCATGTTTAGGGAGACGAAAAAAAGTGCAGTTGTTATTATAGAACAATATGAACATTTTGCGGTTTTGTATATTCAAGAGAATGCGTAATTTGTTAACTCTCCGTGTAGGCTACGTACAGTACCTGCGATGCAATACTTTTTTCTCTTTTATTTTGCACGTATACATTACCTACCTCGCTGGCTGCACTGGTCTTGTCTTAATTTTAATCCTGTGCGAGACCGAGACATCAAGACTATTTTAGCTCCTTTCTTCCGATCTAGGAGAAAGTAACATTTAAATGGAATTACAGCGGAAGAAGGCCTGAGTGTAATCGTAGCGCATGTTTCGCTTGTTATTTCCCCATTAAAACTGGGAATGCTATTTCAGAAGAAAATACTAATTTTCTTGTTCAGCAGCGTTGAATATGATATTATTATTAACTTAAAAGAATGAATTAATTCATTTAATTTTCCTTTATCATAATTAATAACATTTAAAATATTGGGACCTGTAAGTTTTTTAATTAATTATTATATCCGGAAATTGTAAACCATAAAATAATATCAGAAAACTGCATACGTATCAGAAAATCGGAAATTTTCTAAAATTTGGAAAACAATAATATGGTAAAATTCGACAAATTTCTACGAAAGTAACTTAACTTTTCTGAACACTGCGGCATTTAGATGCAACTCTAATTAGAATTATTAACTTAATTATTTTTCAAGGTGAAAATTATAAATTTTATAATAATAAAGATTTATAAAATCTGTAAAATCGGTTTAGGCCCTATAGTTTAAATTTCCCGAAAATCATATGTCACTGCATGGGGAAATTTTTTTACTTTGGATATTTACTACAAATTGTGGACAAATTAGCAGAAAATTATATCACGTTTTCTCATTTGGAAATTTCCTAAAATTTGTGTAAACAAAATAATTTACGCCTTCCGATACACTTAATATAAAAGTACAGATGTAACTGGTCTATAATAAGAAACTCCATTATTTTCTAAGACTTATAATAAATGACACTCTTTTGTCATAAGTTATTGATTTCCAATATGTTGTTTGAAAAAATAGTTTTAAACTAAAGACATGTTTAATCATATAATGACAACCAAAATCGCGAGATAACTGGGTAATTTAGAGAGAATAGCATCATCATGTTTACTATAATATCATCATCATATATCACGAACACAGATATATTCTGTGATCACGAATTGTACGAACATTTACCGAAAGTTTACAGTCATGTAGGCTAGTTTTCTAGATAAGCTACGTACATAGTTTTTATCAGAGATAACTCTAACTTCCTACTCAGCTTTACATTTTGTATTTCCTTCTTTTTACTTTTTTTAGCTTTAACTTTATTTTAAAAATGAAATTTCCAACTTACTAATTTGGTTTCCTGTATATTCCAACTTTTTACTGGGTTGTGTGTAATAATTACGGGTTTTTAAAATGTTGAACTTTAATATTTCTCTAAGGGGAAAAAAAGTTGGGAAAATGTTCATGCATATTATGGAAACAAGTTGCATTAAAGGTGTGGGCTTATGTAGATTATTATATGGTCGCTGTAATAACACTGAACATCTTAAAACCTTTGCATTATTTCTGCTATACACAGCAGAGAAATTACATTGCTCTCTGTGTGAAATAACAATATAATGACTTTAAAAGAGAAAGCTAGATTAAGTCTTCACTAAAAATGTATATTCTAGAACATAATGTAGCCTTTGTAAGCCTGTGGATAACGCACTCACCTATCACTGGCCCTAAGTAACCGAGTCTTATAGGGCATTGCTCCTGGTAAAGTTATGTACAACGGAAAGAGAAGGGCTCTGGTCATAACGTGCTGGTGTGGTGTTTATCTGCACGTTAAAGACCCCAACTTTGGTTGGAAAAATTGTCCCTCTCACGACGTCAGTGGTTCCCGTAAAGAAGGTCTTTTTGGGTCTTTCCGCTTTTTGTTATTTTAAAAAATTGAAAAAAAAAAATAAAAATTAGTTTTCGTTTCAGTGCACCAAAATAAGCACATTAAAAAATTTTAGAAGAGGACTGTTTTTTTTTAATATAGAATTGAATTAACCCCCCACCCGCTTTATTGTGTTACGAGTAGAAACTGCAAGGTCATTTTTAAAGACGGAACCCCAAGAACCTGTTTTACCACCAGGTGGTAAGGTTTGTAATGTAGGGATTTACCCCCTCTCTTCTCCATTTCAAAATATATTGTGTGGAATACTCTATAATCCCAATGACCGTTTTGAGACCTGCAAACTTACCCCTCAGCTACCACCGGGGTTCGTCTTTAAACTCAAAATTTGGAACCTGAACCTTGACCTAAACCTTACCACCTGAGGTCAGGATCAGTAGGCCTAATTTTGGAACTGGAACCTAAATAATGACATTTTAATTTTGGGTGACATCGCAATTGCTCATCCCTTGGCATCGGTATTAGCGTTACCTTATAAGTTAGTTATAGACTTATAGTTACAGAAATTTCGTACCGGTACATATAGGCCTATACTCATATGATATTTAGTCGATACAACAATGCTCCATTTCGATCGCAGCTTAAAGTTTGTTGCCCTTCCTTCTATTCCACGTAAATAATAATAGTATTGTGGTTTTTAAATTCTTACAGTAAACAGAAAAAGCTATTTATGATTTCCTTAAGACGAAAAATATCATCCTTATATTCCACACATTCACATACATAATATAAAGTTTCTTTAAAAAGCATTTTATATGTAAAAACCCTGCACAAACTTCCTTCTTTTTATTCTCATTCAAACTGATCTGAGCTTCTTTATTAAAAAATGCCGTTTTCCCACTCTGCCAAGTATTATAATATTCTATATTATACTAAGATAAACAAAATTTGTAGGCCTATACGAAATAATATGATATTCAACCCTCGAACTCTGAAAGTGTAAATAATAAATATAAACAAAAACCGCTATAGCAGATATGCAGACTTTTATTTAAACTTCGAAAAAAAGGCAGAGTATTTAGTCCAGTGTTTTTAAGTTATAGTGTTTTTAAGTTATAGTGTTATAGTTACATGATAAGTTTATTACCTAATATTTTTAAATAATTATTACTGTTAAAATGGCCAGTGCCAAATTTTCTAACTTACAATTAGGCTTCTTCCTATTGTCACTCAGTTTGTGATGTGTAATTATAGCCCCTTTTTGGTTGGCTTTGTTACAATACGAGTACGTGTATGTTGAGACAGCTTGGCTCAATATTATCAGGGGCAATAATAATTAATATCGAATAAGTTTTACTATTAAAAACAACAAATAAGTTAACAGAATATTTTCTGTAATAAGTTTACTGTTTACAGCCTACTTGTTGGTCACATGGCTAGTAATTTATAGCCTACGTAGGTAAGTAATGACTTGATCCAAGTTATACTGATTAGCCTATGGTACAGTGTCTCAGCCAGAAAATTGATAAAAATCTTTGTCTATACTGATGGATAGCCTACGTTTAAGTTAAGTTATGTAAATAGAAAAATGTGGGATGTCTTTATAAACGGAAGTGTTATACTTATACAGTATACTGTATAAGTGTATATTACACTGGGATAGAGTATTATAAGGATACAGTATATACTAACTTACTCGTATTTATATTCTTCCCCTAGACTGGAAGACAAGTTCAGTCACACGACATATCAAAAAGTTGCTATCAGTATTTTTTTTGGTTGCATATAGTGAATACCTGTGTATATTCGCATATCGGTATATATGCATTTCATCGAGTGTGTATATACAATACATATACATGTGCGCACTGTTTGTATATATGAATAGAGTAAGTCAAGGAAACGATAAGAAAGCACTGAACTTTTAAAGTTATTCGTCCATGAAGTAGCATGTTCCTTCACAGCGCATGGCTCTTTTGTAGGGTGAGAAGTGAATCTTAAAATCTGTTACGTAAGAAGTGAATTGTATATTCAATATAAAAGATTTTTTTACTGAAACAATTCAACCGAACAAGAATTCAGCATTAAGCCGATGGTAGGAGTTGTGTCTAAAAGTACGAGACTTCAGCCCAAAATCTTACTCTTCTTTTATTTTCTACTTTCATTTTTACTAAAATATTGCTCAAAGGTATATACCGAAAGCTTAAGATTAATTATTAATAATTCTAATAATACTGTACACCGGAAATATTATTTTCTTTAGCAACTGTTGCTTCCAATTTTATGTAAAGAATGTTTATAAAGAATAAAAGGAGATGATAACTTTGACTTATAGGCAGTGGCGGAACTAGGGAATGCAGGGACCGGAACTGCAGGGGAGGGGGGGGGGGAGGGGGGGTTAGGCTGCATTGGACCACTATAGGTTTCTGGGAGTTTCATCCCTGATCTCTGACCTTTTGAAAAAAAAATTGCCTCAGCGAGGGTGGGGTCCCAAATTCAAATTTTGTGGGAGGAGGTCGAAATGTGAAGTTCCGCGACTGTTTATGAGGCAAAAGAAAGCTCATGGTCAGATAGAATAGCCACCTGAAAAATTCGCCCCCTGCAGCTAGCCCTCCTCCCCAGGAACTTTACATCAAAATTTCGGCTGCTGGGGGCCCCCGTAAAATATTTGCCCATCAGGGTCGATCCCCACATTTGTAAACCGCCCCTATGGTGGTATGAAAGGTAAGGGAAACACAACATTGGCCCAGGAAGATATTACACAACACCCAATTAACCTTGGAATAAAGTACTACTAATCCATGGTAACAGAAAAATTAGGTCAACGATAAATACACAAAAACTTGGTCATTAAAAAATTCACCTCTCCTGGTATAACCGTGTACAATGATGCTTAAATGGTAGAATACGAAACTAAAACTCTGAGGTTCTTGGTCTTGTAAAGTCAAAAAAAGAGTTGAAGATTTCAAATTATTATTATGACTTGGATATTATATTCTAAAATATTAGACGTACGTATAGCATCATCCTCAACAGCGGAATGAAAAGGAAGAGGCAGACTCTGAATCTTAAGTGGGCAAAAGGCACGCTTCGTAGGCACTTCAAGATCCGTCTCACATTAAGAAAGGAATGTATTTTAGCATAGAAAACAAGGAACCGAAATGAATCTTGCCTATACATGTCACGCATTATTATATTTTCTTCATATTATTATGCAATACTCTTGGCTGCACTGAATCTTAAGATTTTTTTTTTCTTCATTTATTATTATCCTGGAGAAATAGTTTATAAGAGTTTTATTATGCATATTAAGCATTTTTATAAACATATTTTTTTTCCTGCAAAATTTTAAATATTTTTTCTGAACTCATATTAATAAAGAGCTCAGCCGAATATTGGAAGTCTTAAGAAATTACAGAATTATTATTCGCAAATTAATTAGAATGTGAAGAATTTTTATTTAGAATTATTACTATTGACATCAAATGTACCAGTAATTACTTTCGTAGTTACTTACGTTAGTATAACAGAGAAGGTTTAAATGCTGTGCTACGAGTGGAACACATCATGATAAAAATTTCCATTCCGAGTACAAAATATTGGAAAATTGAATAATTATCGGGGCTCAAATTCTCGCTTCGCGGAAGATTTGTCTCCAATATTACGTCCCCGATCAGTTCGTTCCCAACAACTCGTCTCCAACAATTCGTACCCGAACAATTGGTCCCCGAGCAATACGTCCCCGGACAATTCGTCCCCAAAATTTCATACCCAAAAACTCGTCCACAACAACTTTTACCTGAACAACTCGTACGAAATGTTGGGGACGGATTGTCCGGGGACGTAATTCTCGTGGATCAATTGTTCGGGTGCGAGTTGTTGGGAGCGAACTGATCGGGGATGTAATATTGGAGACAAATCTTTCGCGAAGCAAAACAAATAGCCGGCAGCAGTGGCTTGATGGTGACCCCTGTTCCAGAAATTACCGGTACCTTCCCATCCCCGGCTATAGCTCATTCTTCTAACTTACCTACTGTATGAATAACTTACTATAAGGTATAATCTACGAGAAAATCCTGGAGGCTAAGTTTAAGTATGTCAGCACTCAGCATTACACTCATTAGGCAATATCAAAAATTCTAACTCAGTAGTCAGTATGATTTTGGATTATCTTGGCATGCACCAACAAGTGTTTCATCTAACAGTACATGTAACTTGTTACATTTTAGCATTGTCTGAAATACTGTACCTATTACGTCGTCTAATGTTGGCACTGCAATAATATCGTTTCATAAGAGTATCAAATGGTCTTTTTTTCAAATGTTAATGTATACGTGCCTCACGATCGAACTGTTTTGGTCCAAAGAAAAGTGCCTGAAACAATATACGGTAGCAATGGACTGCACACGGAATAAGAAAAGATCCTTCCTTCCTTTTTCGGAAACCGCCGAAAACAGAGCATTGCGACGTGCCCAGAATGACCAAGTATCACTTGTACTGCAACTAAATAACAACAGCACAGGGACGAGAAATCTGGGTTTTATATTACCGGTGCTTGCACTCTTTAAGTCAGATACGAGCTATGGTTCTGTGTGTATACCTTGGAAAGCTAATAATTAATTCCATTCGGCGTTTATAAACATCTTATACTTATATCTGTCTGTGGTTTCTGTACGAGTTCAAATATTTGGGATGTGTTTACTTTCTTGTCGGCATCGTTTAATGTTTGAGGTCAATATATACCAATTTCGTTAATCTTTAAAATCA
The DNA here is from genome assembly GCA_034698405.1 of Symphylella vulgaris. Taxonomy (NCBI): domain Eukaryota; kingdom Metazoa; phylum Arthropoda; class Symphyla; family Scolopendrellidae; genus Symphylella; species Symphylella vulgaris. Next base: position 7,858 of record JAQGBM010000128.1, on the reverse strand, counting down.
TTCTGTACGAGTGCCGATAGAGCATGTTGAATTTACCTGAGTTCAGCTCGATTTATCAGATATAATTTCGTTTATATTCTGTACTTTTACGGTGGAAATATAAGCAACGGTTGTAGGAAGGAAAATTGTAGACTTGAGAGTGGAACTCCAGTTTAAGAGGGGGTATAACACCTATGGAATATTAACTTACGAAGTGATTTTTGGTTTTTCTTAATAATGAGACAAAAATAGGAAAAACAAAGCCCACACCTAATTATTTATATTTATGAAAGATTTATTATTTTAAAACTTTACGGTATTTCCAAACCTAAGTATACCAAAGCCAAAATCGTTGTAAGTTAATACAACGAATTTGGATATTAACTTAGTATACTGGTATAGACTTAGGCTATTTACCAGAAAAAAAATTCCCAAACGTTTAATTTATTGGGAAAAATTATAGTGACCAACAGCAGCCATATTATACCCCCCGAAAAATTCTCTTTCGAAGGAGCTAGGGGTCGTTCCAAAATTCCCCTCAATCGGGATTGAAACTCTCATACTTCGAGACATTTCTCACATAAACTTAATTAAACCATCACAAATTTAATTAAATTCTAAACTTGTTTTATATAAAAAAAAATTTTAATAAGAAGTTTTTGTCTATTGCAACATGGTATTTTGTAGTTTTGCTATATTTTTAATTATTTTAAAATGAAAATGCATTACTGTTGTTTGTATTATATTACTGAAATATTTGTGTAAAAACTGTAAAATGTAAATTTGGGTTTTATAAAAAATTATGATATCTTAATAACAATCCACCACCTTATCATTATACACAATTCTTCTGGAATGATGTGGAAGAAAAGAAACGCAAAATTCTTAATCTAAAATCGTATAATTACTGTATGTTAATTAAACTTAGCTTTGACTCTTAAATAACGAGCAGACTGAAAGGTTAATTTCTTACATAATAGTCGCAAATGAGTTCATAAGCGCTGAAAATTACCGCAAAGCGACGGTGTGCATACAGAGCTAGCATCAGGCTTCTCATTATTAACCTTCCTGCATATTCAACAAACCTCGAGCAATGAATATAAGAAAAAAATATCACAGTTTTTATTACTTAATGAACATCTCACTTTTTATATTATTAGATTATCAGATAATGCAATTGTGTCTTATGCTGCAGTTCTATATTTTTTTCTTTCAAAAATATTGGTTCAAAATAATTTTAAACCACGACTCTGACACCTACTGCCATTTTTGTAATAATTAGTATAGCCTAAATAGGACCAGAAAAATTTTCTCAATCTTCTTGTGTGTAGTGAGTGAGCATAAAAATGCTTTAGTTTTAGAAAGATCATCCCGTACAATGGTACAAGTATTATTTTTAATTACAAAATTAATAATTATATACAGTATTACAGTATTATTATAGCATTAATAGTTACATAGCTTATTATAAAAATGCAAAAAGACTCACAATATTATTGATAAACCTATCTTCGAAATTTCTACTAACTTTAGCCTAGATAAAAATATAATGAGGATGGGTGAGCAAATTAAATCGAATAAACTTTGTTAATGCTTCTTTTTTAAGATAAGTTATTAACAGCAATATAGGCTATATATAAGTTATTAAGTACTTAACCGCGATTTTCAAAATTTTTACTTTATTAGTTACAGTAGGCTATATACTGTATTTTGTAGATCCCGTAATATTATTAAATTCACTTGGCCACTAACAAATTAAAATTTTACAAAATTTCTGCAGTAACTTAGTAAGTTATTTAAAAAAATGGAATTCGATATCTAATCTCTATTCTCTAGTAAATTTATTTATTCGGAAAAATAAAATAAACAATTATAAAAATCTGTCAAGTATTTTTCTCTTTAAAAAAGGAAAATGGGGAGGATTGGGGCCTGAAGGGATATTGAAATGCCCATCACAGACCAAAATATATACTACCGGTACTACTGTAGATTGAATGTACTTAAAAAGAATTGTTTCTGTCGGTTTTCGTCAATACGGTATCATATCATATCATTTGCCATAGTTTATTTGTACTAAATACAGCAAGAAGGGCTATAGTAATTTGTGGCGCCAGAGTCTTGCGTTCCAATCCTTATTTTCATTATAATTAAATACGTGACACAACTATATCACCGACTTTGCCCGTGTTTTTCCTCAAAATATTGGTTTCTCATCATCCAAAGTTATAATCAAAATATTTTTGTCTCTTACGATACCTGAGTTCGATCGAAAAGAAAAGTTTATAGGATTCACGCTAGAACGAATAATGGTGAATGGATGACTGGTGATGATACGAAAATAAGGGCGGTCATAATAATTCATTTTGTATAGGCCTACTTTATAACGATATTAGGTATAATAATAATATACGAGTTATAAACGATTCAAACGAATCCATTGTAGCCTATATGGTCCGCCTTCTTTGTTTTTAAGATTCAAAAGGTTATTGTTTGAAGTGGAGCAAATAAGACGTTGGATAATAATAAATAAAACATATGAATTTTTATATGAAATTTAATTTAGGGATGCACCGAATACAGATTTTGCCGAATACCGAACAGTATTAGGCTAACTATCATAAAAACCGAATACCGAAAACTGCCGAAACACGGAAACCGCCGAATACTAACCGTAAAAATGCTAGACTATTGCTAAAAAATTACAGTACTGTAATATTTGAATCCGAAGATCATAGTTTTAGTTTTTTCCTATACAGTAAATAGTAATGTACCGGTATTCGGCCGAAAACAGGGAAATATTCGGCCGAATACCGAAAATCTACATTTATGGCCGAATAGGCCGAACCGAATAGCTACCGAATATTCGGTGCATCCCTAAAATTTATAACTAAGCTGTAGATCTCATACCCATTTTGTCTGTCTATGGGAGTGGTCAATGCAGGCACCTGTTTAAAATTGTAAGAATCCCTCAAATAAGTTACCATAACTAACGTTACAGGCTTTTGGTCTCCTTTTTTCAATAATTATCGTGGATCTTGTCGTGGTCAGTGCTAGATTGGGACTGGGTATACACTGGCAACTAATCACCTCTTCTGCTCTTCACATGTTTGAACATCCAAAATACTAATAGGTGTAGGACTACAGGATTAGAGGGCCTTTTGGATAAGATTAATGGATAGAAAACGTTGCTCTATGTAGAAAACGAGCTTACAAGTTAGTAATGTTAGCGAGCTATATGGTTTCGTAACCCCTGCAATCTGCATGCATTGATCGGTATTTGACGATCCATAAAGGGGAGGGACGTCCGAGGGTAAAATAAAAAATGGTTTATATGGATTCCAACCCTCGATACAGCAGAACAAGATCAAACTAACTCAGTTATAGTAACAGAGAATTTTAGCCTGCAGCTAACTTATTATTAGTTGTTAATTGTTCTTTTTAAAATTTATCCTCCTCCCCTTTTATGATATTAAGTTATGGTACGAACCAAATTATTATGGCGGCAAATAAAAATAAAAAAAAGGGAACAGTGCTGATTTTTTTAATAATACAAAATTAAGCGTAAGAATAATGGTATGTCTTCCCTTTCGTTAAGAATGAAGAAAACCTCTCTCTCTACCTCATTTACACCAAAGATCTTCAAAACCAAATTAGTTTGTGCGAAAATTGGCCCGCCTTCTTTGTGTATCTAATTAGAGAGCGCCAGAAACGAAGAAATTTAATAATTTTTTTTTAACTTTCGTCTCTCTTCATTAAAAAAAATCTTTTAGCTTCATCCATCAAGTTAATTGCATTAAATGTAACTCATTTGTCTCTTTCCCCACTCAAGTAACTTATATAAAAATAAAATGCATTACACCGTGCATGGATATGTATCAACGGGATAACTGCTTGCCTGAAATGTTGAATTAATGACTGTGTTTCTTTTTCTCGCATGGTCGGAAGTCAAACGAACAAGTTAATCTTGAGCTAATCACTCAAATAATACAAAAAAAAGAACCTCAAAGTGATAACGAGACCTTGAATACTCATATTATTTATCATTGGAGTAAAATAGATGATTGGAGGATTGTTAAATACTTTTTGGATCAAGAGAATAATGTCTTGAAAGAGATTGCTTTGTTTGATAATGGTACACTCAATAGAACAATTTTATACAACCAAAAAATCTTGACTCAGGGCTAAAATATACTTTAAAATATTTTCCCTTGTTTGTGAGTTGTTAAGAACTTTTTTCTGACCAAAAAATACTTTAATTGGTTGTAAGAAGGTCCATTATAAATGTTCATTGTTCACAACGAAAAGGTTGTAATTCTTATTTTTGGCGTTATGACCTTTGTAATGTTCTCTGAAGGCCAAATTCATGTTATGTCCAAATTCATACGATACTAGCAAACAGTAACCCGGCGGTCTTGCTGCTTGGGGGAAGTCGTACGTCATATCCTGTTGATTTTTCACCCGTTGCCAAGGGGATTTTTGTTTTTAGGGGTTTGTGTCGAGTCGCGAGACTGCACATGCTAAACACATAGGCTATGCAAAAAAATCACCTTGGCAACGAGGAACGGAAAATCCACTGAACTTTTGAGTTCAGTGGGAAAATCGGACCCTATTCCATACTCATCACATAATGATCGCACTATACTTGCATAACATTTTGGTCGAACACTTACTCCTGTGGTGTAAAGTGACGGGCCAGCAGCACTCCACCAAAATGATACCGGCTAATTTATCTAGATTGGTTTAAAAATCATTCTCGTAAGTACTAAACCATTCAAAAAGACTGCAGAGTGCATTTCTCGCGGGCTCGTTTTAGCCAGCATAACCTTTTTTGGGAATTGGGATTGTCGATGCAAGCTAACGTCTCTAATCATGTCACAAACGTTCTCTTGATGTTTGTCGCGCCTTTAACTGAGTTTGCAGTCTATTATGAACTTCTGCGGTTATAATAGAAGAAGAAAAACTCCCAAAACGGCAGATCTACATCACCCTTCAATCGATCTCCTGAGGAAACTGGCTTTAAAGATCAAGTTATATATGAAGAGAAACTTATCGCCCCACTTTGTTCCCACGAGTTTCATTGACGAGTTAAGTCGTCAAATACATCAAATGCTGTGACTGGAGCTGCGGCAAACTCGCCCTTTCTGCCTTGGCCGAAATGGAGTCATTATTACACGCCGAAGTAAAATAATTGGACTGACCGAAAGGAAAGAAATAACATTATTGTGCTCAGTTTAACTTCCTAAACTTTTTGGTGTGTGTTAAGATATTTAGGGTTAAGAAAGAGAGAAAAATGGGATTGCTCCGTACTACCTAGGTAGTTACTGGGGTACATGTATGTAAAGTTTGTAGCCTATTTATGAAAGTTACTCAACTTGGTCGGCGCCCTTATAGGACGGTTTCACAATCAAAAGAGGTCTGGGACAAAAGTTACATACTGGGGAAAACTAAGTTAAGTTTCTTTCTCATAATGAAATAATCAGTCGTTTGATCGAAACACTCTTGTGTTTACTCAGTTTGGACAAACATGTATTCTCATTTCGTGGGTTCGAGATTGTCTTTTAGCAGAAACTCGACTGCTAAGCATAAACCCGTTCTCTGCAGCGTCGTAAGAAACATCCAATGTGGGATTTAGCGTCTCGTGATAGGAGACGGAGCGTTAAATACACACAAAGCATTATATACAGAATGTCAGCCATTCTGTGATTGGTGGCTGAAATAATCTCGTTAACAGATCTCTACGAGCGGCCAGTGTAATTTTTCTCTCTCATCTTGTTCCAAACGCTATTATTAATTGCGTTTGGATCATCGAAACTGGTGTTTACTGGATGCATATTATCAACTTCAGTTGGTGCAACCATCCTTAGGCATCATTATTCATTAATTACTAAAGTTACTACAACTGTACGGTATAATAATGCCAAGAGGGCTGATCGAAGGAAAGTAAAGTAACAGTTAGCTTTTCTAAACTTTTTGACGTTGGTTGAAGGGTACGGTTGAAGTATTTAGGGCAAATAATGAGAGGAAAGGAGGGGATTACTGTCTCCGTATTGTTTATTTTGTTCCTTTTTCTATTTTCTTAAAAGATTACATTTTCATGTTACAAGGTTTTTGTGGGCCATATTTATGTATTCAACTTAATCTCTATGCTCCTTATTTACAGATTTCCATTCTTTTTCTCTGTTCTCTTACATGAAGGAAATCTTCTTTTTTTACAAAACCAGTGGGGAAAATTTGTTTTGTTCAAGCTTTCTTATATAAAAAAACGTAAAATATTACATTTTATCAAGTTATTGTATGAAGGTTTTTTCCCCCTCTTCTTCTTCTTATGGATACGAGTGCATGCATTTTGTTGTTTTTTCTTCGTTATGCGGAACTTTCATCATTATTTACATAGAACTACGATCTCTTATACCTAGTATATGATTTAGAATAAACCAAGATTATTACTTTTGGTTTAAGCTATATGAGAAGCCAGAAATATTAATTTTGGTCTTATCGGTGGTGGATAAGTTTCAAACTGTCGAGGAATAATGGCATTAAAAGGAGGAAATGAGGATGTCATGATGATGTAGTTAAATGCAGGAAAACATATTGGCAGCATGTTAATTAATTATCAAAATGTTTCAAAGCTAGGTTATCAAAATGAGGTTTCCCGTGGTCGTATGATAAGAAGTTCGTATATGACAGTAGAATATTAATCTATAGAAGGTCCGTGTGACAGTCATATTAATCTGTTACATAAACAGGGGCCTATGCACAATAATTTGCGACCCCCGAATTTTTTTTAAAGTTCTCCGAAAAACTTTTTAAAAATTTGGCTGAGGGAGTGAAGGTCCCATCTATTGACCCACGTATTTTGAAGTTTGTCCTGGATGGGATCTGGCGTACTCTACATTGTTTTTAGTAAATCAGTGATATAGTACGGTAACTATTGTAACTTTCGACATTAATGCTGATTTTTTCTACTTTTTAGGTGCAATTTTTACAGAGGACCAACGTGGAAGCAGTACAGAGTTAGCGTTCAAATATGCAATTTACAGGATAAACAAAGAGTCAACCTTGTTGGCAAACACAACCCTTTTACACGACATTCAATACGTGCCTAAAGAAGATAGTTTTCACGCCACAAAGAAAGGTAAGTTAAATGTCTTACAATCTTCAATTTACTTTGTTCATACTTACAGGGTGTAAAATTATTCACATTTAAAGAAGCATTAAAGAACTATCATAATTATAAAGCGGTTTGCTGCGGTGACTCATAAATTACCTCAGTAAATTACCGTATATTCACAATCCTTACAGGCATGCAGAATAAGTTGGAGGTGTCTTAACTTGGACATATCATAACCCAAATCTAGAAATTTTTATCTTTTTTATACCTAAGTTAGGCTATAGCGTATAGCCTAACCAAATTTTTTAAATCTAATAAGTTAAGAGCGCTTTATGTAGGTTTTTTTTCCTATGGGATTTTCCATTGATCGTATTTGTGCAACTATGTGAAAAATACTCAACGGATTTTCATTAACTTCTTAGGATTGGCGAGAGTATTACCATATTCTTTTTTTAAATGTTGCTCTAGTTTTTTTTACAATTTGAAGGAAAACAGAGAAAATTTTCGTACTTTGACTTTAAAATTAAGTATAAAAAAACTAACGAGTAAGTCAAATTTAACAAAATAAATATGGTAATACTCTCGCCAATTAAGTTATCAACAGATTTTAAAAAAAAAAGTTCATGAAAATCGGTTGAGTAGGCTATTTATCACATACAGTAGTTGCACAAATACGAAAACGTTCGATTTTGGCTATTTTGCTCACCAGCCTCGTTCCAGTAGAAATTTCCAATAAATGTTTATAAAATTTAGTGCCATTTGCAAGTT
>JAQGBM010000127.1:0-17605 GCA_034698405.1 Symphylella vulgaris | reverse complement strand
ATGTTAGGCTATACCTGTTTTTTTTTTTTTTTGGTTGTGAAAAAGATTAGGGTTTTGGTGCGGTTTACTTGGTTTACTTATTTGCAAGTTTTTTTTTCTAAGCTTCTCGTTGTTTTATTTATTTTCGTTAAAAAAAAGTGTATTTTATGTTGATCTCTTTTTGTATATCTTGGAAAAAAATTAAGTTTATTATAGGCCAAATAATTTCAAAGCAAGCAGAGAAATAAAAAGATATTTAATAAAAACTCAATAGGACGTAAGTTTTTCTAAAATATCTTTTTATTTCAAGCTTTCACCCCACAATATTTTTACATATTCAAATAGATCTATTTAACACGATCATTTCTATGTATCACACGTCCATATCCGTTCAACGGTTACGAAGATACAATTATGTTAAGAGTTTTTTTTTTGTCCCATTTGACAAACTGGATTATCATCCAGGGAGCCATCTGGTACGAGTATGATACATTCTGTAAGTTATATTATGCAATATCCATATTATATACATCCATTCCGAATATTATCCTGCTATTTTTTATTTTTTATGTTTTCTAAGTCACAGCATATCTTTACAGCAATAATAAAGAATTGACCTTAATGTTTTAAATTTTAAAATATACTGCTTTTATTACGTATTCAGTTTTTCGTTCCATTTCCTGAAAATATCGAGTAAACAAGCTTTAAATTTGTGTGCATGTGTGTGTGTTTTAAACAAAGAGGTTTTTAATATAATAAAGTATATTATTCTAAATTTTTTTCTGAACCATTTTTTCTCATTTTCTTACTCGTATTATAGTTCCTTATTCACTGTAAACCCGCTCAACACTTTATGAACGCTTCTAAGAACACTTCCCTGTTACGGTTTAAGAACACTTCACACTTCCCTGAACACTTTACTGAAGTGTTTTAAGAACGCTTGAAGTGTTTATGAAGTGTTCTCAAAGTGATCCCTGAGGAAGTGTTCCAAAAGTGTCAAGTGTTCTAGAAGTGAGCTTTTGTTGCGATTTAAGAACACTTGAAGTGTTTTTAGAAGTGTTCCCGGAAGAAGTGTTCTAAAGTTAAAAAGTTTTTGCTTTAAAATTAATACATTTTATACGCATTAATATAAGCTTAGTTATTTCAGGATTTAAAAAAAAAAGCTATTAGGCCATCTGAAAAAAAAAACTGAATAGCATTAAAACTTAACAACTTCACAACACTTCATTCGACTAACGAGTAAGTTATACATACGACCAAGATACGACCATGATACGCCATAAATATTAAGTAGGAATTTGCACAAAAAAACTATATATTTAACAGAATATTTTTATTATATGTACCATATTTTGTACAATTAAACAAATTTTTGTTTAATTTTTAAAATGTAAGTATAAAAATTATGTACCATAATTATTTTGTACAATTAAACAAATTTTTAAACAATTTTTAAAATGTAAGTATAAAAATTAAAAAATTTTTTGAAAAAACCTGCATTAAATCTTCGATTTTCAGTTTTCACATTCGACAATAATTATTAGAGGGGATAGGTAAATAGTAGGCTATTATACTCACAACAGAAAAAAACACAAAAAAGTAACAGCTAACTTATTTACTACATATACTGTAACTTTATACATATTACCGGTAATATTTTAGTTCTTATTAAAGGAATAGTTTGAATACTTTTTTATGTACGTACTAATTTTACAAAATTTTTGATTTTCCTAGGCTAATATTTGAATTTATATAATTTAATTTTGATATTCGTATTAGTATTCGGTATTGAAAATATACAGAAATCGACCCACCTCTAAATTTTGACTATACTGTATTTGATAAGGAAGTTTTTATGTACGATTTTTCTAAAAATTTTCGATTCTCTTGTCAAAACTTAGTGCTCTTGTCTTTAGCACTACCTCCGGAGGATCAAGATTAAGAGTCCACTTAGAAAACAGGCTTAAAGCCTGGGCGTAAGGGTGAGGGTAAACAATATCGCATATGTAGTATAATGAAAGAAGTACAGTTAGGATACCATAAACATTAGTGTGTGGAAATGTTACCTCTGTTTTACCATCACCGACGATGACAGCCTTCGTTATGGTATTATTCTCCATAAGAATAACCCCAAAGGGGGATTCTCCTTCTTCAGCAACTGCTTTTGTCGCGTACGTTTCTTCATCATCCTTCAATAATACATTTTGTATGGGAATTAGCCACAACAATTTCAAATTCAAACAGTATATTTTTCCCAAAAACTTACCTTTACCACCAACAAAATGGACTTCCCTTTCCCACCTCTCCTTAGGGAAACTTCTTTCTCGAAACTAACCCACGCCGTTACGTCCAGTTCATCTCCCTATACCAAAATAGAAACAAAGTTTATCAAGTATAATACGTTACTATATCTGCTTGATAATTCGGGCGGGGGGGGGGGGTTCAAATCGTGAGTTTTTTATTTTATGTGCTTTTAAATAAATGGTTTTTGTACCTGTATTATGCATTATTCCGTCCTTGTTAAAAAAATAGCATAATATAGGAATTTCATTAGAAATATAGGAAAAATAGGAAGGGGTTAAATTGAATACCGTACTAGCAAAATAAATAAAAGGATCATAAGTTATATAGAGCATTACCTTCATTTTTTTGCTTATCTGTTGCTCACTCATCAGAAATTGGAAAAATGTTTTTACATTTTCTGTAAAAGTTTCCATCCTGTCCATGCCCAGTAAAATGCGCATTTCATAAAGAATCTAAAATACAACGACACACAAATAGTTATTTAACCTGGCTAATAGCATTCTCTCGTCCAAAAAATAATCGAGAGCTCCGAAAAATACAGAAATAACTCCCACTTTCGAGGCAAGTAGGGAGGTTGAGCTTCACGTGAAACGTGTACGTGACGTTTAAGTATGACATCAAATTTGAGTTTTCGACCAATAGCCTTGCTCGTGAGCCTGTTTTTGACACCATATTTTCACGTTTCACGTCACGTACATGTTTTACGCCTGGCTCAACTTCCCTATCAGGGAGGTTGAGGAGGGGGGGGGAGTATCACGTGTACGATACGTCAGAAAACATTTTCAGTTATAAATTTTACAGTGCCCTGACGTCACCCAGCAATTTTTGCCATAGAAAAAATATTCGCGCGCAACAAAAACCACTAGTGTTATCTCTGTAGTCTTTCTAATATCCCTCGAAAGTGTGCGTTATTACTGTACTGTTTTTTGGTCGAGAAAATTTCACTCGCCGCGTAGTATAATTCACCTTGATGACGTTATAGTCATGATGAACTCCAGTTAAATACCACTCGAGGTAAATTTTTTGCTATAATTCGACACGAGTTCTTACTTTTTGCTGAATAAACAACTTCGAAAAAGTAAGAACTCGTGTCGAATTATCAGCAAAAAATACACTCACTTGTGGTATTACAATTTACAACTGATAAAATTGCTGTATCGTACACGTGATATTATCATGTCAATATAAGAAATTATACTTACGAATTGTGGATCCCTGAAGCAAGGCCAATCTGACACGAACCGAGACAATATGTTTGTCTGGTATGATGTGACCTGTGTCGTTCTGACTGCAAATGTCTTCTTGATAATAGTTTTAATCACACTTGGAGGTTGGTTGTTCTTGTCGTCCAAAATTTGCGCTTGGAACTGGTTTGCTTGGGACTGGTTTGCTTGGTCCACGAGGACAGCATTTTGTCTTGACGGCCTGTAACAATAATGAACATCATGAATCACTATATACAGCAATAAATAGCCTCATAACAGATATAGTATTATTAATAGTTGCCGGTTTTTTTTTTTCGAGGTTTATACGGGTAATGTGCTAACTTATTAAATACAACCCATGCGAGCAATAAATAGGTACAGTATTCAACCAAAGCTATTCTCTTTTCGTAACACATACCATGGACATGGCTGGATGCTCTAAAGCAGAGTAGATTAAAAATGAATTTTACTGGTTCTGTCTGAAATTCACACATAACAAAAGAGAAGCACTAATATTCCTATTTTTAATGTTTCTCTGCTTGGCATAAATGCAGCCTACGACTCGGTAAATCCTTGCCCCAGCATAGGCTCGAACCATGGCTCCTAAAGCATTCTAAGCCCAAAAATTTAGATTTAGCTCGGCCCTCGTGTATAATAATTGCAGGCAGCATGATTTATATAATTTAAATTTGCTATACCTGACTGTATTTACTTGACTGCCACCTGAGGATGTCCGTGGTTCTAGCGCAGCACTTCGCTTTGCAGTCTTTACCACCTTAGTCTTTTCCACCTTGGCATTAACATTTTTCTTTTTAAATCTCAAGTGTCTCAGTTTCTGGCTTAAGGCCTTTGTGAACTCTCGCTAAAAAAGTAAAAAAAAAAAACATTAGTTTCGTCTAATATTATATCACAAAATAAAATTTGACTAGGCTCACCCATGGGGTATTTCCAAATCTTGCAATTGTAGGATAAGTTTCATACATTCTCTTTCCAATTTCCGAATACACATCATGTGTCTGTACCAGCTCAAAAGTAGAATAAAATGACGCGCATTCGTTAATAAGGCTTGTCCAAGCGAACCCATTCATAGAAAGTTTACATGACAAGGCTTTCTGTGTAAACTCGGAAAAAACTGGAAGCTGTATGTTCTAAAAATAAAAAAATTAAAACAAAATTGTTTATTAATAGGTTACACAATACTACCGTATATAGGTACTCGTACAGCAAGCGGACCACTTGATTCCGCAGGTTATTGGGAGCGTGATTAATTCAACTAGATTAGTTAATGTATCTCAACATCACAAATTTTTTTTCGTGAAATACATTTTGAAGACAGATTACAGTAAAACAGTTTTTTTTCAGGGGTTTAGAGTTAAAAACTATCCTAGCCTACCTCTTTAAATTTGCTTTTGCCTTCTCTTTCCTTAGTTTTCTCTTCAGTGTTGTCGATATCCATTCCAATGATTCCATCACCTTTTTCTTCTAAGGATTGGTTTTCCTCTTTAGAGGAGGAATTTCCCTCAGTATTGTTGCTAGCACCCTCAGTTCCCTCAGTGTTTTTGCTAGCTAGGGTATCACCATCCAACTGAAAAACAAGTACGAATTAATATGCAATTTAAATATGTAATTTATGACATTTTTACACTGCAATATATTATACATAAATTCAGGCCATGGATGGATCCATCCATGGCCTGAATTTACCTTGACACTACAGTAAGTCGTATAATCTAACTTACATTTGTTTGGAACAAATAAAGGGGCGGACATTTTTTTGAAAAATTAACGTATTTTTATGAATTTTAAAGCATTTTTGATTAATAAGTTACCTGCTGCCTTTTTAGTACCAGTAATAAGTTACCTGCTGGTTTAAATGCAATCCTTAATTGTTTTAAAAGATAGGATTTGCCAGAAATATATTTTTTATGTAAATGTAGGAAGAGTTGAACTTAAAAATATATAGGACTGCCAAATTCTAAATTTTTCAAACTGTTGGCTACAGTACCAAGTTACTCAATTGGAGTTCGCCCGCGAACTTTCGGTCTGGAGGCTTAGGCGGCTAGCCTACCCACAAGACCAGCTGCACTTGTGAAAATATATAGCCTAAATGCCTATTAATGGATATTGTGGTTGTTGCCTCTTTGAAGCAGAAGTATAACCTTATATAATTGAAAGGCGGTATATCCTACATAGGCCTACCTGATTACTGAAGGTAATCTCCTGTACAATACTTCCATTTGCATTTATAGATGGTTCATGGGGCTTACTTTTACTCAGCTGAAAATATTATGTAAAATTAGCATATATTATGTATCATCTTAAAATACTGTAGAGCATAGACTGAAGGGTATTTAATTTTGCAATAGGCTACTAGTTTATATATACTGTACTAATTTACTATAAATCTTGTGAAACACTTTTTTAAAATACTTTTTGTTCAAAATATGTTAATATGCTATAGGGGAACAGGACAGAAGAGCTTTTGCCAAAAATTTAAATTATAATCTTCAAACAAAATAAATTATCTACAAATTAAAAAAAAAAAAGTTTGTAAAAATGGTTGAGTATAAGTTATATAGCAATAGGCTATGATTGTATACAAATTATTATATGCATTCCCAAGGACGACAAGGAGGTGCCTAACAATGAAAATTCCTATCTTACAATAATCACTGTTTTAATCTCTCTCATTTATGAAATTTAAACTTTTTTTCTGGACATTCAATTATTATTTAACAAGTTACCCTGGAAGTAAATTTAACCTTAATTTTCACTAAAATACCTAATAAATAAGTAGGGATAGGCCTATTTTCTGGAAATTTTTTAAATTTTCCTACAAAGGCCAAAAAGTAATTTCTGGTAAATTTTCCTAAAAGTTATTACCGGTATTTTTAGGGAAATTAGCTTGGACCAATCTGAAAATGTTTTAGTCATCAGTAGGCTACATATTATTTCTGTTAGGAATTTACTTAATGGGTAGCATTTGGCTGAGAACAGCTGATTGAAGAACTTTTTTTAAATTAGCCTAGTAGGCTAAATTCTCAATAATTATATAGCATGCAACTTTTCGGAATTATGGCTATGACATAGACCTACCTGGACGTGCTTAGTTGGAGGGCAGTTGCAGAAGGCACACATATTTAGGCTCTCCTCTTTTGGCAATTCATAAACAGCGCACTCTTCTTCGCCACACTCCTTGCAATAACCTCTGTATATTCCTCTTCTATCCATGGCCTACACAAAATAATATATTTAACTGCATGTTCATAGTATATGGTGTGTCAGTTCTATACCTGGTAGCCTATACCAAGTAGAAAATGTTCAGAACTTTAGAAGATATTCAAAATAATTATAATAAAAAATACAAGTTAAGAATGGGAAGCTACTACGATTGGGCACTGAATTAGTCTTACACCTTCTGTGTACAACTTATCCTATGAATAACATATTCCTGAGTACATGCGCCAACTGTAATTTTTTTAACAGGTAATGGCCACGGATTTTCTAGTTCCTCCAATAGTACTAATTTGAAATCATTAAGATCTTCGATTTTATAAGCGTTTACTTGCTCGGTGTAAATTCCTCTAGTGGACTGCACAAGAAACACATTCTTGTCTCCATCCAATGCCACAATTTGAATTAGTTTACCAAACTGTGGTTCACTCTCAGATAGCTTTGATAGTACAATGGCTGATCCAGGTCTGTAAACGAGGCCATGCACTGTCATTTCTGCCAGTGCCAGTACTCTATTTGGTACATTTGGACCAACTGCATCTTCCCAATTCTGATCTGCAACTGGCATTAAAGATCTTTCAATAATAACTTCTCCTTTCATATCGGTAGCAGTATGTAAATAGTTGAAATTTTTGACACCATCTGCAGAGGGAATCGATGAGCATCCATTTTGATTCATACACATCCAAATTTGGAGGTGTTTGGCTACACTAAAAGGTAAATTTTTAAACTGGTGCCACTTTTTTGATTTTATTACATTAAAGTGGGCTTCCCATCTCATACACCAGTGTGTTCTTCCTGGTCCAAAATTTTCAATTTGCTTTGGAAAGTGTACCAAGAAGTGGAAATTTGGAGTCATTAAATTTCCATATAGCATAATAAATTTCTCATGATGTATCTTTATTAACATCTCCATTTGTTCTATGGTTTTTTCCGAGGCATAGGGACTGATGGCAAGAAATGTAATCTTCTGAAGAATAATAAAATTAAGAATGTTGGGGTCATTTTCATTAACTTTCTTAAGAAATATAAATGGCAGGTTCGTCAACAGTGTGAGCATGCAAGCAGCTGATAGGTTTATTTTGCCTTTCTTCTGTTTTAAAGTCTTACTATCCAGATAAGGGGGCTTATTTGCCTCATCCAGATAAGAATAGTTGAATTTGTTGAGTTCACTATTCAGCCATGCCATGGTGAAGTACTTTTTGGACTTGGTCAAATACTTTAGTAAAAGACGCATTTCCACTGCTACTATACCTTGAAGTAACATATGCATTGGATCAAAAAGTGCCATTTTTATATCAACTTTAGGAAAGCTTAGGAGTGCAGATCTGTAATTGATTCCATATTCTTTGCTCCAGTTTTTCCATTCAGTTTCACTGCAGTTAATTTTTATATCCTCCAGTAATTCACAATCCTCAATATGATCTTGTGTTGTCCTCAAATCAAAATCCTGGTGACTGCATTTTTTATACAGATCTTCCTGTGTAACATAGCACACCCTGCAGCATTTATTTGCAAATGAAACAGATTCTTTAAAGCCCCAAAGCCAATGTTGAGCTGGGATATCTCCAGCTGTTGCAACCATTTGTCCCTTCAGCTTATAAATTTTTCCATTTAGCTGAATGGACCGATCACCATTTTCTAATTTTTCTAATGTTTGTTTGAAGTCTGCAAGAAGTTGTTTATATCCATATTTTTTTAATTCTGTTGATTGGGCTACAGCTAGCAGCTGTTTCGTATGTAATTTCGACCTTAGGTGGGGTGGAATATTCAGCAGCTCATATGACAGAACTGTTAATTTATGAGTCTTCGTATTCATTCCAATTGGGTTTACCACCTCAATATCATCCGAATGAATAATAATATTAAGGTTTACTTCATTTTCTTCTTCTTGCCCCATAATAGATTTTACAAAATTACCATCAGTAATATCTGTCATAATGGTATTATCTGGAGAGGAATATGGATTTAAAACACAGAAAGTCACGTCTGGTATTGTGATTAACTCAACTAGTGAATCAAGCAGAGGCACAAAGTAGCCTTTTGATTCAATTTTTGTTATGATTGAATTTATAGTTGTTATTTTTGAACCTAAAATAACTTCAACAGGTTTAACTAATCCATTGTTTTCTTCATAATGCTTAATTCTTCTTTTTGCTGTTTTAAACTTTTGAAGTGGACCTGACATGTCAAAATGTAAATCATATTTATGATCAGATAGGCCTACTGCATGGTTAATACCTTCTTCTTTGAGAATGTTATCTGCTGTTCGCCTAATATGGATAGCCAGTGATGAAAAAAGGGTTTCCATCTCCTCTGCCACATTATTTAGGGCAACTTCACTAACTTTATGTTTCCCTTCCATCAGAAGAAAAAATGAAGTTAAGGCTGAACTTAAAAAATCTTCTTGTCTCCTATTGCAGGACAAGTAGTCCTCCAAATAATCACCAGCAGGTTCATCAGTATCCATTATTATATCATCCTCACCCTGAATTTGTTCACTAGGCTCAGTAGTTTCACCAGGTGGATCAGATGGGATGTCTCCTATCATATAGGTGCACTCACCATTATGGATTCTGGTCTGATGCATCTTAAATGCACCCCAACTTTTTGTAGAGTATGTGCAATTTTTGCACTTAACATGGAAATGTGGATCATTTTTGTGCATTCGCACATAATGGTCCATTAATTCACTGTCAGACTCACCATCCCAGCAGCATATATTACAGCAATACATAGTTTAATTTTAAAATTATTACATCACCAAACCAATTTAAACTCAAACCATAATGCTCTTCATGCAGTAGAAATAACTTAGAAATAGGCTAGGCATATGAACAGACTTTAGTTTCCTTTCAAAAATTATGCCGGCAACTTGAGCTCTTCCATTCATTGCTTTTATTATTGTTATATAATCAGAGATGAGAATATGAGATCAACAGCTGATCAGATGGCAGCATTTCACTTCCAAGGTCATGGGAGATGGGGCATCTTTGGCTTTGCGTAGCCTACAAAACCGCATAGGACATTAAATTTGTTTGTTTTTGTTTTTGGGTATTATTTTACGTGCCTTTTCATCTTCAGTCTTCAGATGCTATAACACGCATGGGACATGGGTCACAGCAACTAGCCTAGGCATCTGATTTCTGCATATGATATGGACGAGAAAAAATAATATGGAGTAAGAGGAAACTTAACAAACATTTCGGCTAAGTTGACTATAATGTAATGTGAGTGGCGTGGGATGGATTAAAATAGAATATTTTAAAACAGCTTTGCTAAGACAAAAAGTGGCGGCAAAACATCTTGAACTAAAAGTTCAGTCCTTCGTGAGAGCTTGTGCTTTAGTTCATGATGCTTTTAATAAACTTATGATAAAATAAATTAAACATTACTTACCTTAGTGATGATTTACGGTAATGCAAAATAATTAATAAGTATAAACTTATAATAACATATTAAAACAAATAAGAAGACTTCGCTTTCAAATCACTTTACTACACTTGCTACAGTACCGCTTACTCATCGCTGACCAACAGCGGGAGCCTACTGGTTTAACAACCAAGGTTTAACTATTTTATTATGATCAGTTCATCAATATAATAACAAAACAAAACTATATCCTAATAAATTTCCAAGTTTTTCATCGAAAATTGAGAGTAATAACTTAAGTACAGCAAAATAAAAAAAATTGGCCGTACCGGACTATCGGTATCTCTGAACGCTGCTCAGCCTGCGCTACTGAATAGCGCTAGATGAATGATGGATTGGCCGGGATTGGCGGCAAATTTAAAATATTCATTCCCTAAAGTTCAAAGTGGAATGCTGTGAATTATCATAATATTATGTTTTGCTTTTGCAAAATACTAACCAAGATCATTAGTAGGCTACAACCAATATTATTTTGGGTTTTGACAGTCAGGCAGACTATGGTCTGTGCTGGAATGGATTATGTAAAATAAAAATAATAATAGCTCATTCTACGCTGCCAGTCGCTGCAATATTTTTATGAGACGAATTTTATTGGCGAAATTATGCAATGACCAGCTGCAGCAGTGACGACAATATTATAATATTAACTATTAAATATAATTTCACCAATACAATTTTGTCCCTATAACCAACTACACGGAGCCCAGGGGCGTCATTCAGGGGGTGGGGGTTCAATTAGGGAGGGCAAAGCGAAATGTGGGTCATTTTCTATGCGTTACCACACTTTTCACAAAATATGGAAATGGAATTTAATAAAAATTACACCATAGGAAAGCTCAGTTATTCTTTAAGGGGTCGGTAAACATCATATTTTCTTAAAATGTATTTTACTATTTTACCTTTTTTTTAACAAAAAAAAAAGCCCCAAAAAAGTGCACATGCCTTTATTTTTTTTACTTTTTTGACAAAAAACTGTAGCATGGTCTCTTTTTTTTATTATTATTTAAAAATAATAAAATACAGTTTAAGAAAATAATTATGATGTTATATAATTATGCCGATCCCTATAAGATTAACTGAACTTTCCTACGGTATATATACCCATATTATAGTATAACCTATTAAATTCCATAACTCGAAAAAGACTTTGGTCACAGAAAATGACCAAAATTTCGCTATGCCTGTTCGGAATCTATTTCAGCCAAAATCACTACCAGTAAAAAAAAACAATATTATAATTATTATATTAAAAACAAGGAAGTGACGAAGTGTTCCATATAGTGAAGTGTTTACGATGTGTAGAAGTGTTCTAAAACTATGACAAAAATAACAGCTAAACACTTCAACAATATGTGAACACATGTACAACACTTAATGAACACTTCAAAAATGAATGAACACTTCTTTAACACATGTATGACACTTCATTGAAATTAGAACACTTTTAGAACACATGAAGTGTGCATGAAGTGAGCATCAGGTTTACAGTGTAGAGAACATAAATAATACGTGTAACAATAGGTGGTCTGTGGGCAATGGAGCATTCATGCACTCGTATGAGGATATCGATTATGCAGCAAACTGCAAACCCACGTGTTATTTGGGTTATAATAACTACAAACTATATACAGTACCATAATAATAATATATTACCTGTGCACCTGTTTAGACGTGTGACAATTAATGCCTAGCTATATTTTGGGGGAGCTATACGTAGATAATAATGAGGTTTCTACTGCGTGGTGCATGTGTATTTTGGCTATTTGTGCAGAAACCGTAATTTTATGATGCTTCACTTCAATTAATCAAATGACAACACGCAGGGAGCTACAGTCAGAAATAATAATATTATTAACTATCACACAGGCGCCGATTATATAAATAAGCCTCGATCCCGCTGGTGCACACTTTTTTGTTTTCGATCATTCCTATCAATGCATTGGCTATAGCCTATTATATCCAAAACCACATAGGCTAATAATTGTTGTTTACGTTTCTATTTTACGTAAATTTTAGCCTATATTGATAATGTTAGTGTCTTTTACTTGGATATAATATTATAGAAATGGAAAATTTATTGAAATTTTCCTTTTTGGAAAAATTAGTAGAAAATTTCCCACTTTTGAGAAACTTAGCCTATCGCGTATAAAGAACGCGTTGGAAATGATTGCTGGTTAGAAATATAAACAAACGAAACGCTGGACCGGTCCTCGACATCGTAACCCACAAGAACCATCCACTCCGGTCCATAAACTAGAACCAACACGGGACGGAAGGGTATGATTATAGGGCCCGAGTCCTACGGCGCCATCGCCCGGCACAGTTGCCTGTATTAGAGAGAGAACGGCCAACTGAATATCCGCCATTTTTCCTCTACTTTTCGGAGGGTCTTAAAAGATGCCTCATGGGTGTTGGGGGCTATTACTTGGTTTATCAAGGTTACGAATTTTGATAATGTAATTAACCGGGTAGTCCTTTTAGTATTTGCGGGGCATCTTTTAGGACCTTCCGAAAAGTAGATGAAAAATGGCGGATATCATGTCAGTTGTCCGTTCTCTCTCTAAGTTAATACAGTTGCCTAGCCTGGCAGAGGCAGATATACTTCGTATCATACTCCAACTGTCTCGGCCACTCCACCATCCTTTTTTTCGGGCCTAAAAGTAGCAAAAAGGCAGAGGTATAATCTTAAGAAGTTCCTAGCTCTAGAATTGTATTATTACAAAATATTGAATTCGTTATTTTTATTTTATCAATCTTATACCCTCATTAAAACAGAATTTTAAATCCAGATTTAGCATGTGTATTACGGTATTATAATTTAATTATCCTAAATTTCGTAATAATCTGATTACGGAGTAATACAGGGCGATTTATGATTAGGAAAATATAGGGCTGTGAGAAAATAACAAATGTTTATATTTCTTTAACTAGACTTTAACATGGTAGGCCATATTATCACTGTTCGTCATGCATCGCTGAAAGTTTGCTCTCCACTAATAATACAAATGGCTTTGGGAAAGGATTAAGTTTTGTTGATGGCAGGAAGGATGACCCTA
The DNA here is from genome assembly GCA_034698405.1 of Symphylella vulgaris. NCBI lineage: Eukaryota > Metazoa > Arthropoda > Symphyla > Scolopendrellidae > Symphylella > Symphylella vulgaris. The sequence continues at coordinate 4,395 of JAQGBM010000127.1, read as the reverse complement.
GTATATCCGCCTTTACGTAAATTACTACAATAAAAAAATGCGGTATCATGGTGATTGGTTAAAATTTTCGTAAAAATGCACTACCTGATTATACGAGTAGGCTATTCTGTTTCCTCCACACCTAATCTATATTATAATATAGCCTAACTACGGAGAATAACTTAAGTTATAGCCTACAATCATCATCTTTAAGGTTGTGTACAATGTGTAGTACCGTAGCCCTCGGGAATTTCCGAAATTCCCGAGGGCTAAGTAGTACCTAATACATTTCAATGGCAAATTTTATCCAACATCAGTAAAACACTTTAGTTATCCACGAAAGACCAGGACGGTATTAACCAAAACAGTCTAGAACCAAATTTGCCACTGAAATGTATTCGGTACTACTACACAACCTTGCTTTGCAGCGTTCAACTGTATCTCCGCTTCGCACACACTTTCTCCATTTCTCCCTTTCGCCTGCCCTATAGCCTACAAAAATAAATTAATTAATGAGACCATAATGAGTGGTTTTTGTATTTTATCTTATTAAACATTTTATTATTCATAATTAACGGTTAGGCTAACAACTTTACTTCCAATTTGTCAATTATAATATTCTTTGATTAGGACTGAAAAATTCTAAGAACCGAAGTAACTTTACGTCTGCACACAATGCATTTTTTAATGCTTTTGGAGCACTTGATACAGCAAACGTAGTGCCCGCATGGTCTGAATGCCACCTCCAACTCTTTATCGAGGCAAATCTTGCAGACTTTATCGTCCGACTCGACATCGCTATCAGGCTGTTTTCGCTTCCTGCTGTCCCCAGAAGTACTCAGGTCGGAGGATAATGTACTCGGTTCGATTGAAGTAACACCCAATGGAGTTGAAACGCTCGGTTTACAGTGTATTTGAATCGGAGTATTGATCGGCAAATTTGACACGTTGACATCCATTCTATCCATTCTATAACTCGGTATTGGTTCTCTGTACGAATAAGTCGGAGTAGTGATTGGTGATAAGGTAGCTGCCAAAATTCTCTGTCTAACGAGTTCCTGAATCGGTGAACTCGGTTGGGTCAAGGTATTCGCCCCAGAAATACTCTGATTATTGAGTAGGCCAAATTGAATTGGAGTACTCGGTTCGAATAAGGTATTCGGTGCAGAAATACTCTGATTACCGAGTACTTGATTGGGAGCACTAAGTGGTTCGGATGAGGTATTCGCTGCCGAAATAGTCTTATTTTCGATGCCTTGAAATTGAAATTGAATTGGAGTACTGGCTGGTTCGAATAAGGTATTCATCGCTCCCGAAATACTCTGTTTCCTGAGTACTTGAATTGGAGTACTGGCTGGTTCGGATAAGGTATTCATCCCCCCCGAAATACTCTGTTTACTGAGTACTTGAATCGTAGTACTCGGTTCGGATAAGGTATTCGGTGCAGAAATACTCGTTCTATCGAGTACAGCTCCAACCGAACCGAGCGGTTCAGTTACATCGAATGGATCCGGTCTGTAAAACGAATCAGAAGATGACGAGTCCAAATCTATCAATTCAGCCCAATTTCTACTTGGCTCGGAAATAGTACTGCCGGGTGCACTACTTGAAGTACTCGGTTCGGATAAATAATCGGGTTCAGATGAGGAGGTACTTGGTTCCGACAAGTATCTAGTAGCTGGCAGTATATTCATATCGGAAGAAGTACTAGAACTATTGCCCAAATTTATTGTGTCGAAAGTATCGACGTCCTGTTCTAATTCTTTCATCGGCTGATTCTGCGCCTGCTCCAGTTCTTCCATCTCTAGCAGCATGTTGACGAAACTTTCCGAATCGGGAAAATGACCAGGCATTATCTCCAACCTCTTTCTAACGAGAGCTTTGACCTTGTCCTCTTCGAAGCCGAGATCCAGCGCATTCTTGACGACTGGGTTGAAATCCACCACGGCTTGGACTTCGGCGTCGGTTATGACCTTAGGCAGTAAAGGACGGTTTTCTAGAATGGTCATGGCCAACTCGTCTACATTGTCCACGCGTTTACCATGTCTGCGAAGGTCTAGACTTCTTTTGGCTAGGGCTTCTTTAACCTGTAATGAAATTAAGAACTATTATTGAAATATCTGTGGTTCATACTCGTGAGCAACTTCATATTAGACGCGTTTGGAGCTAAGAAGGAGGTTAACCCTATAACTGGAGGGTTAACCTGAAGATAGCCGAACGAAATAAATTGATATCTTCGTAACCTCTGAACAAAAATGAACATATTATGATTCAGTACACAAAAAATTCCGTCTTGAAAAGATCTATTCGAAAATGTAAAAAATATATGGGGTCGTCGCATTAAACATAAAGATTTTTCAAAATTATACTGAAATTTCATTCTTATAGTTATCTCGATTATCTTTTGATCTAATGCGACAACCCCATAATTTTTACATTTTCGAATAAGCTTAGATATTTTCAAGACGAAAATTTTGGTGTAGCCTATCATATGTTCCTTTTCGTTCAGGGGTTACGAAGATATAAACTATTATTGGAATTTATTTCGTTCGGCTAACCTCAGGTTAACCTCCAGTTATAATGTGTGACGCAACTGAAAACCTTTCAAATCTTAATCATTATAAGCCTGACATGATAAACGAGAGCCTTTTTGCGATGCGATTTTCGGTCTACTGACGTTTCTGTCGTCTACTATATTTTCGGCCTATATGTACCGTCTACTGTATTTTCGGTCTACGTCCAGGGATTGAGTCAGTAGGCCGATAAACGTCAGGCCGAATAAATCAAAGCGCAGGCAAAAACATCGCGAAAAATCTCTCCCGTGTCTCAAGCCTTACTTAAAAAAAACCATGAGGGGTTCTGAGGGCAAACCATGCGTACAAATAAACTTATTGCTGGAAAGCCAACATGTACAGGGCTCAGGGGTATCGTAGTATTGCACTCGCGTTTGTAAATTATGCCATTTAGTTGCCAAATATAAGTTAGCCTAAGCGAAAAAAGTTCTCGCCTACAAGTCTGACAAGCTCCGAACGGATAAGATTGCTACCTGGATGCGGTAGGTTGACGTATAGGTCATGTAACAGGGACCAGGACCTATTAATTATGTCGTAGTGCAATCTCTAGACTCTAGAAAAAAACCAACTTTAGCCTATTTTACTCTACGTACCTGACTCTCCGTAAACCCGGCGTCGATAAGTTTTTTGCGCACCACGATCGCGCTGAATTTATTTGGTGTGTTGTTAAATCTACTTGCCATGGTTGATATTCATAAGGCACTTTTTCTTCTGCTCTGCTGAAATAAGAAAAGAAAATTTACAATTATAATTTTATACGTTAGCAACTTTGACTCTGACAAGCAAACCTACTCAAATGTTTCCCTCAGAGCATGATATGGCACAGTTGAAAATTTAAAGTCCTAAACTTTGGCCCCCAAAAGAGGCCGGCAAAGAGGCCGGACACTCCCAATAACTAACGAGTAAGAGCTATCGGTGCTTTACACGGTGTGAATAACAGCTTAGCACAGCCTTCTCGCCACTGAAGGATCTCCAAATCATATGGTACCCTACAGACAGAGTTAATTCGGTCACTGCACTGCACGGAAGTGCTTTAGAGCTTATGAGGCTATGGCCCGAAGTTTTAACTTAGGCCTAAGACTTATTTTTAATTAAACCTAACCCATCAGCCCAAATTTAATTCTTACCTTTGTTTAAATCTTGCCTAAAAGAAAGGAATGAGTAGAATAATCCTCACCCAAGACCTATCTTTGCCTTTCTTCCAACCTTAGGAGGTGATGTCCTACGTTTCTTTCACTTGCTCTTTCAACATACTAGCCTGATGGAAAATCAAGCCAGTAATCAGTCCAAATAAGCTACTAAAATATCTCAAACTAAAGAAAAACTATCCACTTCTTTGTCGATAATGTCAAGAATAATACTATTTCGTTCCAGGTTTGACAGCAAAATAGAAATAATTACGCAAAATTTACCATTAGGGCTAAATTAAGCTGATAACTTGAGAAAAAATCAAAAAATTTTGAGTATTTTGCGAGCCGAAAAAAAAATTAAAAATTTTCGCACGCGGATGCATGCAAACACGTGCGTGCGAGCGTGATTACAAAAACAAAATCAGAAACAGGGGGTAATGAGCTAAAAGTGCGCTCTAATCCTTCATTAGAATCATTACACAATCACAAACCAGGGTTCGATATAGTTCAAATTTTAAGGAATGATAATTATAACTAAATTAAAGTATCAAGAAAGTTGTGAATTTTTTTACCTGGTATTAAGGGGATGACTACCTCGTACGATTCGTACTATTTGTTTTTCTTAATTTTCATTACTTAAAGCTTTACTGGCGAGGTGCGCAAAATTTTTAAAGTAATGAATGATTATGAAAGGATATTTTATATAATAAAGC
>JAQGBM010000126.1:0-17611 GCA_034698405.1 Symphylella vulgaris | reverse complement strand
TCCAGCTGGATCAAACACACCCAAAGTTTCCACAGCCACTGGGACGAAAAGAAACCGTTCACCCAAAAATTCATATTAACTTTTAAAAGATTAATTGTACTCCCTCCTTATATATACTGTATAGACTAATGTAGAGTACCGGTAGACCCTAGACCTAGACCGGTAATAACTTACGAGTTAGTGTAAAATCCAATAGGCTATAACGCAGTAAAATGAATTGTGTATAAAAATTCCACATATTACCACTGCATCATTCTTTGGTAAAAATAAAAACATATAAAAAAAAATCAGTTTCATTCGGCAGAGCTAAAAGCTGATCAATGTTTGAGAATAACGAGCAACGGATCAATAAAGTTAGAGCTGGGATGAGGGGCTTTTCTGTCAGTTGCTCATATATATACGCGCTGTTGACGTTTCGAGCCCTCTCAAAAATGCTTAACATTGTTTTATAATAGATTTGGGAGATGTTTACAGGCACCGTATGGATATATTCTGACAAAACATTATAACATATTACGATAGAACAAAGGATGCAGGTATGTTTTGGGAGATGGTTTCTGTCATAGCGGATACTGGTCATTATTCACCAGGGATCTTGCTCGTTTTCAAATTGGACGAAAAGGATGATACGCAAGGGGGGAGGAAAAATATACAACTTTGGCCATATCATCATCCATTTCTTTTCATGTGTGAATAATGCGCAAGATTGAAAACAGCTCTTCGAGTCGATTTTTTTTTCTACAACAGTTTTAAGAATTCATTTATAGTAAAATGAGGTCGAAGTTTGTGTTTTTCTTTTTCTCATCTCTTTTTTGTTTAAAGTGATGCGTTTTTTATGTTTATATCGATGATAGAGGAATATAAAAATATACTGATTCAGCAAAAGAAAAGAGAATAATCTATGCAAAGTTTTGGGCAAACTTTGGTGAAATATTATTATACTCGTATAAGCATAAGATGACCGTATATTTACTATTTAACAAAGAATATGAGAGCATGATCACACCTACCTTGTCTTGATCCTGTCACTAGCATTTTCAATAAACCTGTTAAAAAATAATTAAATTTGATATAAAAATACATTATTTTTTGCTATTTAGACGAATATAGGGAAAGCAAGGTTATTTTTAATCAAATATTATTATCTTCTATAGAACAGCGATTAGGAACTATCCTTTCGATTGTAAACCGATTAGGAAATGACTAACTTACAATAATCTCTAATGCAATTTTAAAGATTAGATGAATTTTTAAAGATTAGGCAATGATAAATTTGTCCACCTGGTGGACAAATTTATCATCGCCTTCGAGAGGCAAAAACCTTAATTAAGGTCTGGGTTAATTTCTTTTGTTAACAACCACATTGTCATTTTTATACTGAATTAACCCTAAAAACATTACGGAGGTATAAGTTAGTATCGAATTTGTTCCCTATAATAAAACTTACACTACCTAAAAACTTGTAAATTTCTTCTAGTGGATGTTGTTTTAAAATTCCAGTTTTAAAAGCAAAAAGAGAACTAAGGGGGAAGAAATTCATTTTCAGCTCAGCTGAACTTTGTCGATTTTTCTTGTAGATGTGTGCATTATTTTGCGCTCATATCGCGGTGAGATCACGCGTGCACATTTCGCAAAGGTGTTTTGGCGAACATGATCTCACTTTATCCCCGCAAAGCCAAAACCGGATTTGGTTATAGCAAGATGAATACTAGGACATGGAGCAAAAGAGATCTCTCCTCAGTCGACCGTTTCCATGTCCATGTGTGTGTAATATATTACAAGTAAACTATATGTATACAGAGATAAGGAATCTACGTTACAATGGGCTTGTATATGCAGACAAATAGCCACAACACAATCTCCCAAACGCATGTAATCACACCGTGCATGCGTCTAATATATCACATCGTATACTGCTCCCTTAATAATTCATATTTTTAAGTAAAAAGTGCGAAATGAGAAACTCAAAATAAGCTGATGATACTGGCTGCTGCATGTGCGGCATTATGGCAACCCAAATATTATACGTTTTTTTGTTTTGTTTTGTTCAAGACACATTGGACGAAGCTATAAAGTATATTCCCTACAGAATTTCTAAGAGTGTGTTATCTTTACTTTTTGTGAGTCGTAGGTAACAGCCTAGTATGAGGTGTGCATATCATACTGTAATAAGATTTCAGTACGGTATCATAAACCGAATATCTATGACAAAATGTAAAGTAACTCCATAGTCCATGGACTATGGAGTTACTTTACATTTTGTCATAGATAAAAGTACATTAATGCATTAATGTACTTTTATTCATTACAGTAAATCTAAAATAATAGCAAACTTAATGGTACCTTATATACCGCAATCCCAAATTCACACTCATACAACATAGATACAACACTGAATCTGGTGCTGGAAAGTTAAAACCTATTTTTTGTGACTAACATCTACGTTGAGATTTATCAGCCAAGATAATGTTTTTAAAAAGAAAAATTAGTTGTAAAGTCACCAAAAAAGGTTGATAGCATATTTATTTAGATTATTTAGGCCTACCCCGTTTTGATCATGTTGAGGCCACGAATTTATCTATAGTGCCCCTCGTACATGATTTCGTTGCGACATTGCGTTTATGTGAATTTACGGCGAATATGTTTTTCTTGTAGAAAATATATTCATTGTAAAGTAAGTGAGACTTTTCACACAGACGATAGTCTTATTTGAGGCTCCTTGAGAGAGGACAGTCTTCGGCCACGAAAACTGTTAAATCCGCGCGTCTGACAACAGCGAATAAACATTTTTACAGAGTGTAATCAAGAAAATGAAGGAGTGATCGAGTCAATTGATGTTTAAGATAAAACCCATGATGGCATGTTATGGCTTTCGCATAATATTCATCATCAGTCTCCAGCAGTGACGCATGGGTCGTGAGAAAGTCGCTCAAGAAATACCATGATGTTTCTTCAAAATTAAACCTGACAAAATTAATCACACGTCTTGCTTGCACTTTGTAATTTCGGCTATTTCTGTTTCTGCACCACAGTGATGTATAAACGTATGTAAATTAATTGTAAGTAATTTATAACTGGGTAAATAAATATAATTACGCTCAGAATAAGGAAAACAAAACCTAAAATTCGTGAGATGAATATTTAATTCTCTTTCTTGGACTCGGAATATCATTTCATACAAGAAAGTTAGTTTTCTGAATGAATCAATGTTCTACTACACATTTCTTATCATTTCAATGAATGACTTTTTATTAGTACCGGTAATTTGTTTTCTATCGTAAATCATTTAATTGACTTCGTAAATTTATTTCATTAAATTAATCGTCTTCTAAGTTATATCGTCGTGGGCATTTATTGTAATCAAATATCTTTCATTTATAAAAAAGGTTGAACATGTCTCGCATTAAAAATTATTATAAAAGCAGCAAGACAAAATGTTACTGGGTATCTTGAAACTTGCTTGAATGGGCCAGGAATGGGAAAAGTACGAGATGAGTAATGATGAGCTGCCAGTTATGTCCTATCAGGGGTCTAAATAAGGCTCGTATTCCTAATAATCACTCACTCTCAAGTACACCTTTGAGTGAAATGTGTAATGGTAAAGCTGTACTTTGCTTTTTTGTAAGTTTAGCTCCTTTCCAAAAATGTAATATTGTAATACAGAATTGATTGAAGTAAAATAATTTCAAGGTAATGGTATTACCCTGGTAATACTAATAAAATTATTTGAAGCCCACACTTCAATAACATTACGGTAAGTCGATGGTTTGTATAATCAAAATTCGTTTCCCAAATTTCGGGCTCAAGTTCTACCGGGTACCAATAATAATTAGCCTACATTTTCGGTGCGTTCGAGCTCCCAATCCATTTGGGTTCAGCTATATCCTAAAATGTAATTTCTATTCCGTTTTGGTTCTAGTTCGTAGATTGATAACTTAATTATTCATTCAGTCTGTTAATAAAAATTAAAAAAGTTATGACGAATGCATAATTAAAAATATTAGGCCTAATAAAACATGTTTAGTTGTTTACGGCATATCTGCCCTTTACTGAGGCCCCTGATTTAATGTAGATCATATTCGTTTAAAAATGAATTAACCAGTTTTTATCAAGTCATTATTGTTGTTCTCCGTTTGTCCTGTAATATGTTACGGTCTAAAGGACCTACCTACTCATAAGTTAGCTGTAGTAGGCTACCATCGAGTAGGCTACATACAATATATTACGATTTAAATTAGTTGTACGCAGCTGCAAATCATCTTGGAAGAGAGATGAAAATAAAGTGTCCGTGACTCGGCCTTATACGTCATGCTGGTTTTTAGTCATTCCGTATATGTTGAAGAGAATGATAGTGTGACCGCCGGCAGCTGTAAAAGACCCGCCAAAAAAGATTTCGTGGATTTATGACACCATCGTGATGATAAAAAAGTCCAAAAAAATATGATGTGTTTAATATGTTTATGCGATAAGTGTGTGCATCATCATAATGCACGACAGACACCATTCATTCATTGACCAGTAGCGAAGTAGCTATCCCACGCAACATCCATTCGGGGATATAATGCTTAGTCATAATGAATTATCGAAGATGTCGTTACGGTAGTAGGGTTCAGTTCCCACCCGCTGCGAAAGTTATTCGTTACTGATATTGCCTTTACCCCGTATTCTCCGACGCGAAATGATCAAGGTGGAAAATTAACAATTAAAAAAATATATAGAGACGATGACAGTGAATTGCATCAACAACAGCCTGCCTTGTTTATAATAATTTGGGACCATGCAGCAACGTGAGATGCGATAACAACAGCAAGCAAGAAGAACTTAAAAATCTAAGATTATGGGCTGATGTAATGATGAACATTCCAAACCATGCTGTTTTTGAGACGACTGCAGTGTCTGTTATGACAAATAAGAAGATAATGGTCTAGTTTATAGTATATACTGGATGTTGTAGGAGTAAGTCTTGTAACATACTTAACTTAGGCCGAATAGGAAATAGGAAGACAATTTTTAGTTTTGATACTCCTCTGATAAAATTATAGGACAAACAAAAACAATCCGATCAAGAATTATTTTTACCGTTTAATCAAACAGACTTATATTAATAAATGTCACTCATACAAGTCGTCTCTTTCGGCGATGACAATTAATGGGGATGGGGGCAAGAGGATTGGATGCGATGAGTAGGACATTTTGACTTCGGTGGAGTTGTGTTTATGGCAGAGAGTTTTGATGGTCGGAGTTTTTGGAGATCTTGGAGGGATTTCAGTAAGACTAGGACTTTGAATATTTCGGTATCTGGTATCATGTCTATGGCTGTTTTAGTTTCTAGTTACTAGTACGAATAGGACAGAATCAGAAAAAAAATTGTTGTAATTTTATCCTTCGTCGCAGTCAGTCTTTATGTTATGACTTTACAACCAATATACTTTCAGAGAAAAACATATTGGCCGTAAGAGTCACAACAAAAAGTTGTAATTTCACAACAACAAAAAAGTTGTAATTTTTCATAACCTTTCAATGGTTATGTTTTATAAATTATAAGAAAACAGGAATTTGTTTCTTTCTTTGTCGATTAATTAAGTTAAATACAGTATTTTTAAGTATAGAATGATAGTCTACCCCGTATTATTTACCAAAATGCCTGTACTGAGGCCTATAGTGTATCTGCTTCTGTTGTCGCTAATCGGATACAAACAGCAATTGCGAATATTTAACAAGTAATAATACCTCATATACAATAATAACCCTCGTTTGTACCGGTACGTACAACAACCATCCCCGGTGTGTTTATATCGGATCTCGCACGCCACCCGTGTTTAAAGTTTAGTATCATAATAAGGCAGAGCTATAGCTCGATCCCAAACACTCCTGACTTAATTAAGCTATGCAAATGTGTATGCGTGTGTACGCTTCCAGTCGAGTAATTACCATAAATCACCCGGTAACGACTCAGCCAGGGACAAGGCAATCGTCAGAAGCATCTTTTTTTTTACAGCCCCGGTATATTTTCGCTTTCATGAGGCCATCCAAATGCAACGACAAAAACTTATTATTATACGGCATCAGCATCACGGCTCTTGTTGAGGGAGGGAGAGATAGGGTTAAAGAAAAATTAGTTTATACTTGGCTCCGTTCTAATCCGCAGAGAATTTTATGCGCAAACAATTAGTGCAACTTTTAATAGATTGTTTTTGGGAAAATTAAAAAAAGGGCCATTCTCTCAGGATTTTCATACATATGCGATCGAGCATCTTTTTTTTTTTGTGCTTTGTGTTTTGGCTGAAGTTGTGGGAATCTGCCTTCAAAGTTAACGAGAAAAAAAGGATAAGATATTATATTATTATTACACGACTCTGATATAGTTTTAAAAGTTTTCAGTAATATTCATACACAGTTAAATGTCTGTGACGTTACAAAGTTTTGGTATCTTACCGTATAAGTTATAAGACTTATCTATAACGAATATTTATTGTTACCTATAACTATAAGCCTAGAAAATAATAATAAGGTATAGCCTATACAAATTATAAATTAAAAAATCATACTGGTATATGATTAATTATAGTTACAAAAAATCTGTTGAAAATTTAATTCCAAAAATGAGTATCTTTATAAAGATACTCATTTTGGAATTTGTTTAGGTTATAACGGCGGGTACAGTATATAGGTTAGCTATATTTAACAATAAAATCGTTTACATATAACTTAGGTTAGGCCAAGGCCCTCTAAACCTATACTAGGCCTATTCATTCATTAAAATAATATAGCAACGAACATTGCGTGGTGGCGCTATAGTTTACTACGATATGGTGCTGATAGTAATAAGTTATTTAAATAATATTACATTTCATTACGTAACCAAAAAATTATTATTATTGATATAACATTATTCTCTCGCTTCGATCACGTGAATTTGTTGTCCTAGTAAAGCAGCGCCACCTATTCAAGATTAAATGAATAGGCCTGGTCGGTTCAGAGAGCCTTAGTTAATTTCGTTCTTGCTAAATGCATATTCCATTTGGACAAGCATGAAAATATTGCATTGGTCCAAAAGGTCTTTTCTATAAACAAGATCACGTGTTTTCGTTCATATTTTGTTTATGTATAAACTTTAAGTTTATACATCAGAGGTATACTGGTATATAGAGGTATATACTCCGAGCACATGCTATAAAATAACGATATACATAGATAAATAAATGTATATGCAATATATGGCTTATGATATTTTAAGATAAAAACGTGTGTTTATACAAAGCATGCAACGAGTCTTGCCGATAAGATCAAACTTGAATAATATCCATATGCACATAATATTATGAGAAAACTGTATAATACTTCGTAAACGTAGAACTTATAGAAAATGTCAGCTCAAAGAGTGTGGGCAATAATAACCCGAAGCAACAATTAAGGTTGAAGGCACCAACAAGCAATAAAAATTTTAAGATTTTGAGATAGACAAAATATTGCCCATGTGCACACCATACAGTAGATATCATTCGTAGGTACAAGAAGTGCTCGCAAATTTTGTTTGTTAAATTTTGAATTCGTGATCCGTATGACCTTACAATTACAGTCCAAATTCTAAAATACATTCTAAAATACAGTCCAAATTCTAAAATTTCTAAACAATATATTTTAAATAAAATATTGAAGATATACAATATTATTATCTATGTACGAGTATAGTAACTATTTCATTGGGACAAAATAATAATCTACCTACTTTATAAACTGTCATATTATGGTCTAACCGTAATTGCTAAACCAAAAATGTTTATAACCTCTTATCGGGATTCGAAATACCCACAACTAAATTTTGGTCATTTTCTGTACGTCCCCACACCTAACAGAAGCAAAAGATTAAAAGAAAATAATAAAGAAAATCCTCCCTATTGTATATAGGGTATTGGCTACTGATGGGTACCGTCTATTTCATTTACCTTCAAATTTGCTTTTCAATGATTTCTACTGTCCTAAAACGACCATTTCATAATTTGCTAACAAAACAAAGTTCATCTTCAGAATCTGAAAGTTAGTCATGTACGAGTAAGTTATGCGACAATCTTTTGATCGGAAAGGCGTCCACGTATTCATACACATTATTGTCACTTATTTATGAAGAATTTATTTTAAAACGTATTTGAAGTAATGTTGCGGACCAAACCAAACATTGTTATACCAGTATAGGCTAATATTTAATATTTGGATTATGGAATATGGATATCCATATTTCAATTAATACTAGTGCAAATAAGTTACTACCGGTATATGTTTTGAAATTCTTCATGTTTGAATTAGGTTTTTGATATTGTTTGTCGTTTTACTCGTTTAAGACTTAGGTTATAAAAATTGAGAAAATCCTCCTTAAATCAATTATTACCGTATCTGGAGATTTCAGTAATTTACTTTGCATAAGAATTCGTAAAAATAGAATAATTATTTTAAGAATGGTTCATGAATAATTCGAAGTGAACCGGGAATCCGGTGTACCCGTAAAAGACACCTATAGTTAATAGCCTATATAGGTGTATACCGAGTAATACTGCTGCACAGTTATATCTCGCCAACACATTTTATATTTGACTCCTCTATGATTAGCATTACAAACAAAAATGAAGGTAGTTTCATGAGTTGATGTATTGATCTAGTACATGCAACGCCATCTGGATATAAGTTTTCATACTACCCATGATTAAAGTAATACCCATCCAACGTTGTTCATGCTATGTAAGTTTCATTGTTGATTGCAATTTCTTCTTTAAGCTTAGGCTATATACATAGCATTTTTTTGCAATATTATATAGGTAACAGAAAAACTATTATTGGTACCAAAAACTTTTCTATGATTATGAATGCCTTGACCTTGTACGTATTTTATGCGAATTAATAACACAGCCTAAAGGTAGCAGTGCTGTAAACTTGTTTATTCCTTTAGATTTGTTCAATAACTTCTTTCAGTTTAAGTACTCGCATATGGAAATAATATTGAATTTAACCTTTGAATTGGGAATAAATTAATGGACGATCCGATTTTAACAAGCGGAGGATCCAGAGAGATTTTCGTAGTGGGTGTTTTAAACTATTTGTATGAATTTGAGTATTTTTTTACCAATTGTGAATATGGTAAAATGTATATATATACTGTAGATATAGGTAAAATGTATATATATATAGATATAGGATATTTTGGAACTCTTTAAACAATCCTCAATGATTTAAATCAATAATAATCACTATAACAGTTTATGCAAGTTAAGTGCTCTATATACTTCAACATTATTATGCCAATCTTAAAGCATGCAACTGAACCTCAGCAACATTTAGTATAAATAGGCTATTTTGCAGCTATCCCCTTTATTGCAAGACAGGGAAAGGATTTTAATAGCCTATCCCAACCCCAGTGCTGCTTCACAAAATATGACCAGCATTATTGTACAAGAGTTCATAAAAATGTGAAAGTGAAATCATGGCCCTCTTATACCTTAATTTATGTATGAATTAACATCAACCGTAATAAAAACAATATGTACCTACACTATTTGGACATATACTTTTGTTTACTTAAGCAATAATGATAGACCTATAATTTTCAAATATTCGTATAAAATAATAGACATAGCGATTTAGTATCGAGTTTTACAGTTTTGCACTCCGTGATTACTTTTATTATCGCTCCTTGCTCCAACATTTATACGCAAAATAACTCATAAATTCGCCACCATAAAACATACCACATAACAAAACCCCTACGTGCATAATAAAATTCCGTTCCTGGCCAGCACTAATAATTATTTTATCAGAGTTACCCTTGTCTAAAACATAATGCGATGTAATTAATTTATACAGATGTAGCTCTTTATTTTTATTCTATTATTATTAGCGTTATTTATGCTATTACTCTCTTTGTAAAACAAAGTAGAAAATTGAAAAACAAAAACCCATGTCATCTTTGTGTTTCGTATTATGCTGGAGAGGGGGAAATATTACGAAAAAATGCGAGTAAAACACCTCTTTTGTTATTGTTCAGCTCTTATGTATACGGGGGCTTGTCGAATTTTAAACGGTATAATTGCTAAATTCGTACATGTATCTACGCCTGTTAATTACCCTATTCGTCGTATTCAACCAATTAGTACGAAACACCGCGGAATATGCAAATAAGTTTCTCATAGCCATAACACAACAAAAGCTCATTTTGTTTTGCTGTCTCCCTTCCATATATAGCTTTTCCCCCCAACTCTTTTATGGAGGTTGACTCGCAGTTTTACATAATATGTTAAAACTAATCGAGAACATGGTCTCGATGTGCAGGAGAGGCAGTTTTATACTCGGGATTTTTATGTTTTAGTCCTTTTACAATCATCAATTTCGTCGCTTTAAAAGTTGCACCCAAAATAAACACCCCCAAAAAACATGTACCGGTATTGATTCTTTTTTTTTTTTAATACTTTATAGGAAGCTCAATGTACTGACTGCTGCAGAGTCGATGAATGCACTCGTGATTGCGGGTCGGTTGTAAAACTTTTGTCAATGTATGATAATAGAGCGGAATTGATTAAAGTCTTCCGCAAATATATTATATTGCACGGCAGATCACAGATCACTCCTTTCCTTGCGAGGGACCAATAATATGGGTAATATGATTCAAAAAGAACATTCAGTTTTATAGACTGCCAAATAAATAACGAGTACTGGGGTAGGTAAACCAAAACGCAGATACGATAGTCTATAGGTTTATATATAAGCTAACTTAAAACGTAAACAGTTTTAAACACCAATTCATATATACTCGGTAGCCTATAGGCCTAGAGAATTCTCGTTAATATAAATTATACAGTATTAAAAATACGATTCATATTTTTTTCTTAATTTTCATTACTTAAACGACAAAACAAAATTAAAAACAAATAATGTCTCGTATTTATACACACAATTGTTACTAATTTACGAAGGATTTATAATTTTAAAATTTATTGTATTTGCAGGAATGTGGACTAAAGTCTAAAGAGAAACATTCGAATTATAGGATAGCCTTTTGGTCAACACAACATTCCTGTAAATACTAAAAGTTTTAAAATTACAAATCCTTCGTAAATTGGTAACAATTGTGTGTATATGAATACGGGACATTATCTGTTTTTAATATTGTTTGTCATTTAAGTAACCAAAATAAAGAAAAACCAATACTACGAATCGTACGAGGTATAGTCATCCCCTTAAAACCCCATTTTAATAATATCTTACCGAGCCATTAATTTGAGTCCAGAATAGAAAGTTCGATGTTTGGAATAAGTTTGCATGGACTCGCAAATAATTCGTCTGGAACAAACGCCATTGTAGAGATCCGGGTCCATGTCCAAAATCTTCTGATTATGTTTGGTAATGTTGACTTCCTCTTTTGGCAGTAAACCAAACTCCAGAGCATTTCTGTACCTCACACCTTGCAGGATATTCAAGATTTTGTTCGATGCGTCATCGTTAAAGTATGAGAGCCCATTTTCGACTTTCTCGAAAAAGTCTAGCCGTTCTTCGAAAGAATCCAAAGCCGGGAATGGATACGGTATGTAGTCATTTATACTCCTACCCATCATGGCCATTGCATTTCGTCTTGCAAACGCCAATGCCAGACCTCCCAGTACTCCGAGAATAAAGTAGAGGGCTTGATTGTCATCGCAATCTGACCCATCGCAAGAACCGTACCCATGATGCCCGTAACCCCCCGTATGATGCCCTCCCCCGCCTCCAAATCCGCTTCTCGAAGTTTCTCCAAATAAACTACCAAACCTTCTAGTAATCGACTGAAGTAGGGAAGGGGGTTTCATATCCATTGGGGGTGGCATTTCTTCTAAGGGATAAGGACCGCCCGGTCCTTGCTGTGGTCCTTGGTACATTTCTTGCTGAGGTTGGTCGTAATTTTGTTGCTGCGGGTTATCGTAAAATTGGGGCGGAGCGTCTCTAGATTCTTTCGATCTAATGGGTTGGCTTTCGTAAAATTCGGGTAACTCTTGTGGTTCGGGTAATTTAATCGATTTCAGAGGTCGATGGTGATTCTGGTTGTTTTCGTAAAATTCGGGGAGGTCCGCAGGATCGGGTAATTTAATCGATTTGTACTTGTATCGATTTTCGTTGGTAGGAGTGGCAGAATAGTAGTCGTAGTACGTGGACTGGTTCCTACTAGGATAAGGTCCAATTCCAGTGTTACTCGATTCGGGTAACTGGTAGTTAAAGTCTTCATTCCAAAAGCGAGAAACGGAAAAGGATGGCGAAAAAATGGCAAGAATTAAAGCAAGACGCGAAATTGATTCTGTCATGGCTGGAGAGATCTTGGGCTAGAAAGAAATAGAAAATAATTTATATTGTAAAATAATAGGTTATACCGTAATAAATACAACAATCTAAATTGTTTTTTGTCTGTTGTGTATTGATTTTTTAACGTCTCGGTAAGCGACAACGAAGGTCATAACCCTGCGACAGGGTGAGATTTGAATTTTACTCAGGGACAGAATAGGCTATAAATAATAAGGGTTCTTTAATGTGCAGATTTCAAAGGGGATCTACTCGTACGTACAAGACCTCGGTTTAAAATCTCATCCGAAGGAGCCGCCGTCACTTCGAGAATTTTACTTACACCCTGCAATTCTTACCAGGCCCAGACAGGGTTTGAACTTTGAACCGCGGACCACGGACTCGATCGGAGGCCAGCGCGCTAACCACTGATGCTGGCTTTGTCTGTTGTGTAATCTCACCCAATTTCTGCTGCACAAATCTACCTTACTTACGAACACATACCCCAGGGGCCAGGGACCTTTCTGGGCTAATTTTTCCGAGTCTTATATGAACAGATCGAGAACAAGGGGGATAAATAAAATCGAGCGTTGGCGAACGGAATTTTGCCAACCAAAATTTTTTACCAACCTCGACTGGGATTCGAATTACCCACAAACTTAGGTTCTAAAGGCGAATGAATTACTTCAAAACCATTGGCGCTGACCAATAATAATGTATGGTTGGTATGAATATTAATATTCGAAACGATAATAATATTTATACTGTTATTTTATACCCAATATATTGATCGTACGAGTATATGGTAACGGTAAGTTAATTTCTGTACTATAGCGGGTAGCTCGGAGGTTTAGTTACCTGCCAGCTCGGTTAGGTCATTTATCGTCCACAGGAGGGATAGGAACCTGATGTGACAAAAATCATCCTATTCCTGTCGCGTCAACGTAAAGAATGGTTTTTGCTTCGTAGTTTCGTAACCCATGGACGAATATGGACATAATTATTATACATCGCAAGATTTGTCTTGAAAAGACCTTTTCGAATACGTAAAAATATTAGGGGGTTACTGCATCAAATAAAAAGATATTTGAGAAAAACTCATCGAACGCGTAATTTCAGTTTTTCTCAAATCTCTTTTTATTTAATGCAGTAACATCCTAATAAATTTTTACGTATTCGAAAAGGTCTTTTCAAGACAAATCTTGCGATGAATAATATG
Organism: Symphylella vulgaris; assembly: GCA_034698405.1. Classification (NCBI taxonomy): domain Eukaryota; kingdom Metazoa; phylum Arthropoda; class Symphyla; family Scolopendrellidae; genus Symphylella; species Symphylella vulgaris. Next base: position 4,101 of record JAQGBM010000126.1, on the reverse strand, counting down.
TCCATATTCGTCCAAGGGTTACGAAACTACGAAGCATTCTTTACGTTGACGCGACGCGCTCGATGTGAATTTAGAATATGGCTGCACCGAGGCTTGAACATAGCATCCAATAAGCCGACCCGCGCGTATCCAACCTCCTCGTATTACTCCAACCCCCGAAAAAGGTTCGGATACAAGCGTCAAGCGCGCTACCCCCAAGACCATCGGGGCCGGAATAAGCGCCTGGATACAGTACACATGTATTTGACCGTGTTATAACACAGTTCATCATCATGATTCTATCCATATACCACTTTACAAGGCCAATAAAAAAGACATTAATTTGCGCGGTTGGGAAGTTCTACTATGATAATAATAGTGGTGGTGCGACCTTTTGAGATTTTGGCAGTACCAGCCACGCAAAATGTTTTTTTTTTTTTTAAATTCTTTAAAACTTTTTTCACGCCACGCCAAATCAACTTATTTTCGCGTTCTTTCTCGCATAGGAATGCTCATATTTCTTTATAATTTATTGCTATATCAGTACCGTAGCAAAGAGGTGTAGCCTAAGGATGGAATAGCTACAAAACGACTTTTTTTACGTGTAGATTATTTTATATAAAAAAAATATTATACGAGGAGCATACAAATTATTTCATTAATCGTCCCCGTATGATAATAAACCTGTACCATATTACGCATTTTTTATTTAAAAATAAAATTGATACATACTCAAAAGTCTGTTTATTTGATATACAAAAATAAAATTGATAGTGTGGTATACGTGAGTTATAACATTCCGGTGTATTTAAAATTCGATATTATTATCCTGTGTACATACTTTTGGTTTTAGATTCAGACGAATGAATAAAAACCTTATCCCTTTATCACATGCCAGCCGTGATGTATTTAACTCATGATCGTCAACTAAAAATACTCATTTTGCTCTTACTCGGCCCTCGGGAAGGGAGCCAACTTTTTAATGTTATATTATCCTGAGTTGAGGGCTTCCCCGCATGGAATACAGTAAGTCGCACAGTGTGTTGTAGTTAGAAGAACGAGATAACTTTTCGGCCTGGAATGAACCTGTCCGATTCGCCTCATCACCATCATTCTACCTCCACCGTGACTTGGTCAGGGACGTTCCTGTCCCACCTAAGCGTCCTTATGAGCTGCAAATCGCGAGCCGAGTCCTTCGCCCGGCGCTTACAGACCCGCCTTTGGTCTCTAGGTCGAGAAAGCGGCGGCGAACCCAGCACTACTACTTCTACGTTGGATACTAATCATGACGTAGCGAGTTGTACCTGTACTGATTGCGAAAATACCGCTACCAGTGAGGAAAAAATCGAAGAAAATGCCAGCGGTCGATGTGTGAATAATTGCGAAGAAATTATGGCTCCAACCAATGCGAAAGTAAGTACGAATAGACTCTCTTTTAGTCCTAATAATGGGTGCTGTCCGGCAAAGGAAGAACTGTCCGATCAATTTGACGCAAAGTGTTGTTTATCTAGTGAAAAAAATCCCTTTAATTTTGACGGGACGGTCAGCGAATGTAGACTGGTGACCGATGGGTGCGGGTTCGAAAACGAGGAATCGAACGGCAGAAGTGAATTAGGTGACCTTTCTCAAGGTCAAACGAGCAGCGAGATGAGAATAGACTCTGATGATCATGATGGGCCTAAAAATGTATTTAGCCTCGAATTACCGAATTTAGAAACTGTGCAGAATTCAACCCACGGAAAGAATGATTTCCATAGTGATTCGAGAAACCGGGAACCCGTTGATTCGGGAATTTCCGAAAAAGAAGTCGAAAATGGCATCACCGAAAAACCGCCGAAAAATGGAGATCTTCTCGAGGGAGCGAAAGGATCATCCCCAGCCGGAACTCCCCCAAAATTATCCAAACTCAACCTAACCGGAAGTCACCACAACCGATCTTCGGACGAAGAAGACGAAGAACCGTACCGGAAACACAAACGCATCACGCGATGTTCGTCCCTTAAAACCATGAAAACACCCCCGGGGACCCCTTGCAAGAAGAAGATCGTAAGATTCGCCGACGCCTTGGGATTAGACCTCGAAGCCGTGAAAACCGTATTTCTCGACGACATACCTGTCGTTCCGCGATCAGCCTACGACGACTTAGAAGCCGCTGACTCCGAAATTTCGACATGTTGTCCTAGTAATAATAAGTCCGAAAATCGCAAGGTATTGGTATCCGGATTCACTCAGCCTTCGGCTTGCGCCGAATTCCTCCAAGTAGTCAGAGAACGCAAGGTTTGTTTAGAAAATGCGGCCTCCAATGATTGCATTATTCACGGAATAGTTCGGGTCCTCAACATCGATTTTCACAAAGCGGTTAAAGTTCGATATTCGACAGACGATTGGAGAACATTTAAAGATCTGGAAGCAACTTACGTTCCCGGTTCGTGCGACGCATTTTCGGATAAATTTACGTTTACGCTCTACGCCGATTCTTTGGCAAACGGGGAGAGAATATCTTTTGCGATACTGTATTCGAGTCTGGACCACGAATTTTGGGACAGTAATGGCGGGCTCAATTACGTCTTTACTTGCTACGACCAGACGGACGGACTGCATCCCATAACTCACGATGAAGCTTGGATTCACTTTGTTTAAAATTTAAAGGTGATTAAATTATTATTTAATTATGGTAATCTTTGACAGATATAGGCCTACCTAACTTATTAGAATATTCGCGTCGTACTAACTCTATCAGTGGCGGATTTATAAGATAACTTAATTTTGCTTTTTTTTTGTGGGGGGGGGGGGCCCACAAAAAAAAGCAAAATTAAGTTATCTTTTTTTAAACCGATATATACATTACAAAAAGTCAAAAACCCTTAAAATGCACCAAATTTCAATATTAAGTTATATGAGTTAAATTTTACAAAAATTTTCGGGATATCACCCCCGGACCCCCGCAAAACTGAAGAATATCTGACATAATTATATTATTCTTAACAGAAGTATAATATGTTAATTTGACTTAAAATTCGCGAAATTTGACTTGAATTAGGAAAAAATTTTCGCCCAAGACCCCCTGCGATTTTTTTTTTCAATTTTGTGAAAAAAAAAAAAAAAAAAAATCGGTCCCCCCTCAAATTTTTTTTTCTGGATCCGCAACTGAACTCTGCTGTCTTTGGTAGAGAGTATGTAGGCAAAAAATGTTTTAGCAATAACATGACACAGGCTAAGAAAAAGGTATAACATTTTGTTGATCCTATTATAGGCCTACCTACTAGTACATAAATAATTCATAAACTAGTGCAAACTTTCAAGCGACGCGAGTATAAATAGAAGGATTACGTGGGGTTTCAATTTCATTTCTTGCCAATTAATTTTCTGCACACTGTGTTGAATGTAACAACTTTTACTTTAAATAATTAAAATTAATTAAATTAATACTAGTCCAAACCTTGTACGTTTTAAGTTATATACAATGGATTAGGTTTGATATTAGCTTTCAACTTTCAGTGCGCTTAGCTAATTTTTATTGAATGCACACGAAATTCGAAATTCCATTTATGGGCTGTCGAATGTACAAAATGTAAAAAAATTATTATTATTTGTGGTTGTGCTAATTATTAATATTGTTAATTCTCAAATATTGTCACCTGCTAAAATTTTGAGTTAAAATTTTATAAATTTAAATGTGAAAAAAAAGTTGTAAATACTAAAACACTATACAAATAACGAGTTACCGACTTTGCTGAACATTTGCACACTCTTCATTTACGTGTCTACCGTAAAATTTTCGCTTCGCGGAAGATTTGTCTCCAATATTACGTCCCCGATCAGTTCGTTCCCAACAACTCGCACCGGAACAATTTGTCCCCGAGCATTACGTCCCCGGACAATCCGTACCCGACAACCCGTCTCCAACAATTCGTACCCGAACATCTCTTAGTCCTCGTACCCGAACAATTGGTCCCCGAGCAATCCGTCCCCAACATTTCGTACGTGTCGTTCAGGTACAAGTTGTTGGGGACGAGTTTCTGAGTATGAAATTTTGGGGACGAATATTGTCCGGAGACGTATTGCTCGGGGACCAATTGTTCGGGTACGAGATGTTCGGGTACGAATTGTTGGAGACGAGTT
>JAQGBM010000125.1:0-17619 GCA_034698405.1 Symphylella vulgaris | reverse complement strand
CCTTAGAGAAACCTTGTTGAAATACATTATTAAGGATCCATAGAAAATATAGTAAAACCGAGAGGCATGTATTAATACCAGGGTGTACTAGTCTTCTAACTTAGGCCCTATCGGTATAAAGTTTTTCGAAGTCAAACTTTAAAATTAGAAATAAAAAAAAAAAAACGGTACCGTACAAATGTAGCCTACATATTATACACAGAGTGGCCCAGAAAAAGTATCCACGGAAAATTTTCTAAGTCCGTTCTTCTATAAAAATTTCAGAGTCTTTTCATCTAAGTTATAAAAATTTCTAAGTCCGTTCATCTTTATCTATAAAATTTCTAAGTCCGTTCATCTATAAAATTTTCAGAGTCCGTATACTCTGAAATTTTTATAGATGAAAGGACTCTGAAATTTTTATAGAAGAACGAACTTAGAAAATTTTCCATCAAGATCTTATGTTTGTGATGAATGATTTATTCAATTTATCTAGCAAATCTATATAAAAATTGAAGAAGTTTAAATTATAGGTCATGAATGGTAGGCTATATAATAATCGTTAGAAAATAACATTGAAATCTTTATAGCTCTAACTTGTCGCGTATGAGGTAATGGTGTTTTTTATAATTGCCATTGCCTCTATCCTACTAACCTTATATTCCGACAGTGCATATTGTGCAAATTCCCAAAATCCCTGTTGTGACTTCGAAATATACGGTATAACATATCGAGATATTTATTCGGTCCTTGATCACATTCACAATTTCCGTCTTACCGGAAAATGTAATTTTAAAGTGCTTTTCCTATTCACAAATTCCAGGAAATCAATGAAAAAGAAAAACATCATTGACTCAATGGAACCGCTATGTATGTATATTTGAAGCATATCACAAAGTCATGATATTTGGAGCATTGCAGTGCAGTGTTGATTTATCCATATTTTTCTCTTTTGTATTGCAAAGACATAGGTATGCACTTCAGTAAAATTAGCTTTTTCTCCACTTCCTTTATCTCCATAGGATAATAACCTGCAATTTTTACTTGTGTTTCCAAAACTATATACAAGAAAAGTTTGAAATTTTTTTATAGGATACCTAACTGTTACACCCTTAAAAACAGAAGAGTTTATTTTAAAAAAAGCATTCTTTTGTGGTCTCGACTGTAACATGCCTGACAGAAATTATTATATCCATCATGCTGATGAGTAGCTTTCCGAATAATAATAATACCAAGAATGGGAGTTTTGGTAGTTCTTGATAATACGAAAAGGGAGCTATATAGGGTTATCGTCCAGAATATAATATATAACATACTGTCTGATGTCTCATATCCGAGCAATGAATTCTAAGGGTGGAAGTCGAACCCAGAAACAGAAAATAGAGAAAGAAGAGAAACTCTTGGACGTGGAAATCCTTAATCATTCTCAAATATGACGTAAGCTTATAAATGAGATGCTATTCTTGCTCTGTTTTCTGTTTCTGGGTTCCACTCCCATACTTCCTATACTTCTTATAGGAGACAGATTGAATTTTATCGATCCACCTCGTTCTCATCTGAGAACCCCTCTCTTTCCCCCATTTTTGAACAATTTCCGTTTTTAGACCTCTCTTAAGTCAGTCTGCAGACTGATGGTCTAAAGGCGTATAACTTATCTAGTCTTCGGATTTAGCAAGGTCTAAACGGACCTTGAATTCGGTCCTTATTCCTTATGTGACATCCCAGCAAAACCGACTGCCAGTTCCCTCACACGAAGTGTAAACTTTAGAAGTACAGAGTCCTAATACGTCAGAAAATATGCTTGTAGGCCTTCCGCCGACACAGCTACGGTACGTACGTATTCAATCATAAAAATGTTTTTTTTTTAAACAAAAAACAATACGACTCGGAGACGTCCGTATATAAAAGAAATCAGTAATGAAATATTAAACCGCGGGCAAAGTGAAGAATATTTGTAACAATGTAATTTGACAAAAGCCCCATGGTCATAAAAGTTACATCTACCCTAATTATTTCTATTATATTCAGTCTTTGAAGCCAAAATGTTTTATTTCATTTGTATTGTATATATCTTTATTTTTTTGTTTGGACTATATGTTTTATATAATTTAATCATGCAATAATAAACATGCAATGTGCTTTAATACCTTATAGTTAAATTTTTTAGGTATTTTTAGACTAATTTTAGTTAAGAAATACAGTAATTAATCAAATTAAATTTGACAATCATTTTAAAAATGCATTATTGATTAATTTGGTGAAATGAAACAACTCTTTAAAAAATTTATTGTTATTTTAAATAATTAATTTTGAAATCATTATTTGAATAATGTAATGTATAAATAATTTAATTTAAGGCTATAGGTATAACAGTATAGTTACAATATTTATGCAGTATATGCACAAATCAAAAATGAAGATTTATAAAAGAATTTGATTCTACTAAATTAATAAAATATGTGCCTCTGTATAAGTGATTTTAAGGAAGTCTAATATTGCTTACGAAGTATAATCAGTTCAAAATAACGAATTTGATTAAATTATCTACATCTAACATCGTTACCTTGATGTGTACCGTACGAGTTCTTGTAGGGTATATAAAAAATAAATAAATGTATAACAAAAAATCACAGAAGTCATTGAAATGCAATGCACTGCAGCATTTTTCTCGAATCTCGATTTTTAATAACATTTCAAGAGGGGAAAAAAATAATGCCTCCAAAGAGTTCCTGATACGCGATTTTGCAAATGCATTATTGATTACCTTATTTGAATTTGCTTGAACATCTTACGAAATTTCGAAACACTTACGAAGATTAACTTATATTTTAAAGTATATTATTGACTTTTTTTCTAGATACATAATATTATAAGAATGGGGCCAAATAATCTATTTAACAAAAATCGATACCCCTTTGTTTCTTATATAATGGCGCATGAAGGAATATAATAAGTGTTAATTACTCCTGCTGCAGTGTTAAAGCTAAAAAAAAGGATATTTGGTATAAGCTTTCCTTATTAAAAAGCTAGGACAATTACACGTTCATTAGCGAAGCAATTGGCCGATAAATACGCCATGGGTATATTTTGATTAAAATTGAGCCAATTCAGCTCGCTCTCGCTCTATAGCCTTTATTGAATTATAGTTACGAAGCGTTGGGGAATTTTACTGTGAAACACTGTAGGCTATTGGATCGAGGCTCGTAAATCGTAATTGACTTTGTCGCATGAAAGTAGATTAATAGAAATAATTCAGTCACTTAAAGCTATAAGACGATACCAAGAATGCATGCATGGAGAAAAAAAAAAAACGGCCTCAAGAACTTGGTTGTTTGAAACTGAAAGTGAAACACAGAAAGTGATTGTACTGTGGCGCATTTTAAAGCTTCATGATCACTCAGGAGGAAAGTCACAACAAAAATATTGTATTTTTCAGATGCTTTTGGATGTTATTGTTACAATTTTTTTAGTTGTGGGATTGTCACACTTTACAACTAATATTTTCTGAGAAAAAACGCTTTTAGTTATTGTAAAATCACATAGAAAACGTTGTAACGTAAAAAAAAAGTTTTAATCTTTCTAGCCCCATTACGTTTATGTCGTCCAGTTTGGTGGCTTCATTTAATTTTCTGTAATCAATACACGATCTAAGACTTATAGATTGTGTACCGATTACAGAAAACTGAATGAAGCCACCAAGTCGGACGACATATTACTCCGTAAAAGTAATGGGGCTAGAAAGATTAAAACTTTTTTTTTTGAATTTACAACGTTTTCCATGTGATTTTACAATACAGTAAAAGCGTTTTTTCTCAGAAAATATTAGTTGTTACGTGTGACAATCCCACAACTAAAAAAAATTTGTAATGTTACAACTTTTTTTTTGCTTGTTTCTTTACAACTACTAATATTACTGAGAAAATCATGACATTCACAACAAAATGGTTGTATATTTACAAACACAAAATGTTGTAATAATTTTCTAGTTTTTTAGAGTCAAATACTTTTATGTTGTAACTTTATATAGCCTAGTTAGGAAATTTTTTGACTTTACATTACAACTAATATTTTCTGTGAAAAAAAGTATTGGTTGTAAAGTCTTAAGTCCAATGATTAAAAAAATAAGCATTCATTAAGTCAACGTTTACAAAACCACCCCTTTTGGGAGCTATGATTTCAGTGTCTTCTTTTTAGGCAACTATATTAGTCTAAAATTATACTTTAAAAAGTACTATTGCTATAATATTATCTTCTAACAAAACGAACGGATATTAAAGAAGTTCTGTATAATCTCTTATAATTACTGAATAACTCATACATTTATTTTCCTGCTGTCATATACGATGTTCCTTAAGATGACTGAGTTCTATTTAATTAGGTTTTGGACAAATATTATTTTTGTCGGCCTTATAGCATTAGGTCCTTATTATAGTTACATGCATCAGTGAAAAAGAATTTCGTGAGATCAAAAGTTGATGAAGATGGTTTGAAGTTATAATAATAAACAATGTCTTCCTGTCTCCCAAACCATCACACCATCTTCCAGTGAAACAATGGCATGTGAAACGTTGGCGCGCTGCAGGGTTAATTAGTTCATATACACACCTTGGCATTTCATCCTGGTATACTCTCTAACTATTAGTCCAACATTATACAAATGCAACATATTACATATAGTTGTATACATGAATATATATTCGGGCAGTCTAGCGTAAATCAAAATAATGCAATCAAGCCTTGCCATGTTATTTTAATTATGTTGTTTTTGTAGAGGCCTATAAGATAAAACAAATTAACAAAATGAATATACTCGTATATAGGCCTACTGAAGAGGTAGAATAAATACAAGGCTCGGAGCTAATTTCAGGTGATTTTTAATACAATTTTTGTTCAAGGCAACCTGGGTTTCTTGAACTTTGAACTTGACTGGTGCGATATCGAATCATGAGCAGCGCAAGTCTGGAGGCTGATGGGTCGAATGATGCAGACTTTTGATATGGGAGGGATAAACCCCTCAATCGAGGGAATCTTATTTACCTGCTGTGTTAATCTTTCTTTGAGGGTCTATGGAGGATATACAGCGACTAAGTAGGGGTGTCATATACCCGAAAATTTCAAACTACTAGGCTACTTTACATTTAATCTTGTAGATTAATCAATATGCGGACTTTCAGAGGCAGTAAGGGGTGCGCAGTTCCATTCTGTCCTCAGAAATTCTCCCAGTTTCAGCCTCCAGACTTGCAGGTCTAAATGAATCTTTAAATCTGTAATATAGAGTGAAATTGCCTTCTGCGATCATATAATCATACCCAGTCTATATATCTGTGGTATATTTATAGTATAGATTCAGAGTTCATTTTGAGGTTCAATTCCATTTCCAGCACGACCATAACACATTTTATCGAAAGTGTGTCATTAAAACGTATTATACGTATATACATTTACGGTTTTATGATTTGGTAAACTTATCAGAATATGTCACATCATGCTGACGCGCATTATAAGGCCGCATCAGTGTTATTATTATTGATTGTTTTAATTCGGTATAATATGTCGCAATTGTTGAGTATCCCCATGGGGATAGTTTAGTACGATGTATTATGGTTGTATGCGATGTGCATGTGTATATACTCGGTAAATCTATAATGTTTTCTATAACAATTTCAATAATTAAGAAAATAATAATAATGATGGTGACGATTCACTTACAGTATTTTAACCGGCTGCACGTATAAAGGTTATTTTGTGGTGTGATAATGCTGCTTTGATCGATAACTGTGAAGAGCATATGGCCCTACACCACCTTTTTTCCTATCACAAACATAAGGTTTTAGGCACAACACATCTATTTGGCAAAACTGCCCCTATACGAAGAGCTAATTGACGTGGCCAACAACCATTTTGTTGTGACCAATATTTTTCTGAGAAAAACATTGGCATATTATAGTTTGTTGCTAATTAAGTCGAAACAAAAAAGTTGTAAATTTTACTGTCAGCAAAAATGGTTGTCATTTTTCCAGCGCCTGTATGTCAATATAATTTTACGAATTTTGTTGTATAGGGCCTATAATGTATTACAACCATTTTTCTCTTGAGTATAATTATGTAGGATAAAATATTCACACTCTTGACATTATACTTACGTGTATAATGGGAAAGGTTAGAAAAAATTGTAGTTTTGTATAGGCCTCGACATAGTAAAAAATACTAACATTCCAAATACACTTTAATTATTGACTTAAAAAAATAAAAACAATAACAAACTTCCTGCATTTGTATTTATTTATTCTTTCATTTCCTCTATAACTAGTTAGCCTAATCAAATACAGGAAAAGTGATATCGAAATAATATAGTACGACTTTACTATATTATTTTACGATAAAATCACTACGTATAATGTATTAATAGGATATAATTTAAGCATTTTTGACACTCCCAGCGTAGTACCTAAACGGTATTTACGATGCTTTTTTTCCCTATTTTATAGAGTAAATTGGATGTATCCAATTGAGCAATGACTCGTGGAAGTATGTTTTTTTTAATACACTTACTTTCACCAAACGTGCATAAAGTGTGCTTCAAGTTTCTTTTTTTGCTACTCTTCTCTTATCCAACATCAGATTTTTAATACAAGTATAGGCCTACGTACATACTGAATACGCATTTAGTTATCGTCTTGTTGAAGATGAATGATACGATACAGATAACTGGTGAACCTTATCGTAACTTATCTTCACCATGCACCGTACTTTGCTGATATTTTTTAAGTTTACTGTATACAAAATACCGTTATTTAGCTGCATCTCCAATCTCCATGAAACTATAGCGTATTTCTTATATATAGCGAAGTGGTCTATATAATAGGGGCCAGGTTTTAATCTAGCCGCAGAGGTATAGTGGATTGCCTGACTGATCGACTAGATCACTAGAAGCTTGTGGACAGGAACTGGATAGAATGGATGAGATCAATCTCATGTGGAATTTTTTCGGAAAGTTATACTATAACCCTCACAGATGATCTCAGCTTTAGCCTTTGGCAAAATTGTCCCTCTAGTGTTAAAACATTTATTAGCCTTGTACAATAACAAAACTCAAAAATATTTTTTTTACATATACATTACGGTAGGCATGGGCATAGCTTTCATTAAAAATAGAATCATTATTAGGGTAATCAACTCTGTTCTCGAGTTTCACTTACCTGTAACCATAGCCTTCAAAAATCATCATCTACACTCGCCATGCAGCAATTATAAAACGTTGCCTTGATGCATCAATGAATAGTAAGATTCTACTGAGCGTGAGTTGAGTCACACTTGTGATAAAGAAGTAAATGTACTGTATATTTTACGTATAGCCTATATACTGCTTTACAGATAGGAAAACTCATGATGCCAATAATACAGTATTATGTATTATTGAATCAAGCTAGAGCCAGAGCTGGATGCAGTGTCAGAGATTTCTGATTGCGCTCGACTTGCTTCTGCAAAGTCAGAATTAACCCAACTTTTTAATTCCTGATGAGGCTGGTAGGCTAATAAGAATTTCTGATGGAGTATCGTCCTCCCCTTGGTCCTCCCTAACACACAAACTGGTTATACTCGGTAGAGTAATTTCAAATCTCACTCCTCTCACTGCGACGTTTTAAATCTAACCAACAAAATAAAAATAAACAAATGATTAGGAAGGCTAATTAGTATAGTTTATTCCATTTTCAATATAGGCAATGTGAATTTATGTGTTTGGCCTTAGTAGCAGAAATAGGTTGACCTTAAATTAAGCAAATAGAAATATGGATTTTAATTAAATATTACATATGGTACCGTAACCACACCATTTGTCCATTTTCTCTTTTAATGAAACCTTGAATTGAGCACAGTGTTGTTTTAATAATACATGGGTAAACAATGTATTTATTTAGCTTACCCTGGTTTAATGTATAATATCATGAATGGATAACACTGTGAATGTGCATCTTCCATAGAACCCTAGCACACGACGTCCGACTACTGTAAGTAGTTTCAAATCTGTCGACATATGGCGCTACTCTAGACCTATCCAGTATCCACCTGCGCTCTTACAGGGTGTCGTAGGGAAACAATTCGGAAAAAGGTGGAGGAGGTGATGAAACTGGTCGTGATTCAGGAGTCCTGCTCCCCCCTGGAGTGAACCGGTGGTCCTTGTGAGAAAGAAGGATGGTGACGTACGCTTCTGTACGGATTTTAGGGCCCTAAACGCAGTCACCAAGAAGGACAAATATCCGCTTCCACGTGTGTCCGAACCGTTTGACTTAATTCTGCTGCGTATAACCTATATTGATGATGCTAAATTATTTAAACTGGTTTCGAGTATGGGGTATAATAATACTTTAAAAAATCATGCAGATTATTATATATCGATAAGTGCTGCCACCTCGTGACAGAATTTGAATTACTTAGATTGATCGCAGGAGTTTCAAAGTTGCATATTCATGAGTATGTTTATAAATTCATGATAATATGTATTCCCATTGGTGTATTTCCAAATACGTATAACATTTTTAATATGAATAACTTAATTAAGTTATACCGTATCTACAACCCCAACTAAAACAAACATGGGAAGTGCTGTATTTCTCCGATATGGAGTACATTGCGGAATTCGAATTTTAGTAATATTTGCATAAAAATATTTGCGTAATGCATCAAGACTCCCAAATAATATAAATTTACGCCGTCAGTGCGGTAATGTTTGTTTAGAGCTATTTTATAATATTATTAAGTTCTTCCGCTGTCCCACAATAATATATACAATTAAAATATATATTATCAGACTCCACCTGTTTACTGTGTTTTCATCCTGTGTTGCCTCATGCAGAACCAAATTTCCTAAAAATCACTTTGGCCTGTACACACCACGGCTATATAGGAGTGTTGTATAGTGTAGAATATACGTCATAGATTCATGCACTATTCACTTTTGTATATTAAACCTGGCACATAGTCAAACTACGGTATTTTATGCTGAAGATAAACATTGAACCCATGCAGCATATTTAAATTCTGCAGCTCAGAATATTTGGAGCAGACTTCTGTACCTGATGTGCTCAGTGTATGCCAACACCTGTGCTAACAGTGTTTATTGTATTTAACTGTGTTATTCTGTGCTATTAATCGAAAACCAGGAATATTTAGCTAACTTTTGATGTTTTGTGCTGTGGTATAGAGAATTCTTCTGCTGTGTTAAAATTATAATATTTTTCGATTAATTTTTACCGAAGTTATATTTTAAAAAGATACCATCATGTCGAGGTAAGGTTAAAATTTTTCACGTAATACTTTTAACGCAATAATTGTATGCCCCAATGGGTTACTGTAGTTGGGAACTTGGGATACACCGTAGGAAAAAATTATAGTATCCCCTTACAATGATCTAACTTATTTCTGAACTTTTTATATTTAAGGCAATGTGATATTTCTGCAAGCTTTCGATCCATCTATTGCTCTGAATTATTTTCTGAACTTTGGAATAAAATCTAAATTATCTATGAAATAAAATATGCCATTGCCCCCTCCTCCTATGATTCAGAACCCCATCCCATGTCCATGGTATATAGGCTAATTGTTTTGTTTCTAAATTATAAGATCTACCTGAGGGATTAGATTACTATAATATAGGTTTGATTAACATACCTTTTCTTAATATGTTTATAGGATTATAGGCTATAACCTATACGTGTGGTCTGAAGGTATACTTTATTTCTAGAGTAGGTAGGCTGTTGGCAAGGTGGGCTGTAGGCTATAGATAGCCTATGAATGTATGAATATCCAGTTATCTTCAGGCTCGAATTCAAGATCCCCTTTCTCTCTGCACGTTTAAACATCTTAAAAAGGGACAACATTGATCCAGGAAGGTGTTCTGAAACTAATTTAGCTTCATAAAACGATACTGTAGGCCTACCTTATACGGAGTAGGCCCATACCTTACCGTATGCTCGATATATTATGACAATGAAATCTTATGGACTATAAGATGCAAAATCTTAGTATGAAATAATATTGTCCTGTCGTGTTATGTAATGTAATCTCATCATCCCTTTACTATACCGTATCTAACAAGCTTATATTGTCCTTCTCTTTTTAATCTAACCAGGAAAATACGTTTTAAAATATATCAGGATATTAACTTCTCGATTTGTACAGTTAACTAGACTGACCTTTCCAAAGATACCACCATGACTGTCGGGGGATAAGATTTTTTTTCTATTTTTCACGAGCCATATAATAGTATAGTTTTATTTATAAGGATAATATCGTGAAATATTATTGTCTTTTTTCTTGAAGAATAGTTCCGTGGTTTATCAGAGTATAATTTAGTAATATATTATGTAAAAGTTCGAGTCTCTTTATATAGCCATTGTTTCCGAGGTTATCGTGTGTGCTAGGCGGAGATAAAAAGTATAATATGTTTTGCTAAATATTATAATATATATAATATAGGTCGGCAGTTATATATATTTTTTTGATAATAAGTCCGTACTTTTGTATTAAAATATGCTTAACTGGTGCACACGAAATACCAGGCTCTCTGAGATAAGAATTGTAATTTTTTTGTTTTGTTTTTTTGCATTAACGAATATAATGATTAGATTATGGAACTACATAAGATATTTGTGCAAATGAGGTGTGTATGAAGTATAGGCCAGAAAACTTATAGCATTATACGGAACTTAGTTTTGTTATTTACGAATAATTGTTACTTCCCTTCCCTTATTACTTTGCGAGATGTAGGTCACGCAGGATTATCCAGATTTGCATTTATACTCAGTTGTTTGTTGTTTGATGTAAATACAAAGTCTGCGTTAGTATAATAATACGGACTAACTGTGTCGTGTGTTGTAAATTAATGTATGAGCTTTACATTATGTGTGTATATATGCGGTTTTAGCTAATTTCCGAGCAACTTTGGAATTTTTTAATAAGTTATCCAGCACTGTTTAAATCATATACCACGTTAAGGAATTAGAGTCGAATAGAAAGATAGCTGGGCCCATGCATGATGCAGTGGTGGATTTATAAAATTAGAATTAGGCCGAATAGTCCCATGGCCGCCGGCCCCCAGCAAGAATCATAAGTTTGTTTTTAAACTTATCTGTACCGATTATGCCCTAAAATGAACCAAATCTGAAATCAAATTTTAAGAAAAAAAAGTCACCTCACATTATTGGGAAAGGAAAAGTCAGTATAGCCCTCCTCCATAAAGGGGGTAACAGCCTCCCATCAAACTCCCTATTTATTTAAACTATGCTTGGGCCCCTCTTGAGAAAATTCCCTAAATCCGCGTCTGCATGATGGCTGGGCCTATAACTATTTATTACGAATTAATATAATTATTTATTACGAATTATACTATAATTATTTATTTCGAACAAATAATTTATAATTAAACGGTGCACGGTATTATATAGATTTAAAATTATACTGTATTATAAAACTTATTTACAAGACTGACAGGTCTTTTCGCGCAGCGGCGGATCTATTGATCTATCTGGACCGCAGGCCGCAGGATGTCTAAAATTTTTCCGAATTCCAGTCAAATTTCTTGAATTTTTAAATTACAAAAACTTTATAGATATTTTTCATTGTCGTCGCTATATAACTAAGTTATAGAATCCTAAACTTTTCTAAAATAGACAGCTACCTTGGTGCATGGAAATAAAAATAAAGCTCATATACGGGAAGTTGTTATGGTTGCAGAACATCATAACCTTGGATTGTTAGACTTATTTTCCTATAGGAATATTAAAGCAGAATATAAAGCTCAGACTCGGTGAATGCCATATGCGACAACAATCGACATGTCACGTTTATGCCATTATCATTACAATGGCATGAGGGTATAGCATCCTAAAAAATCACAATGATAATATTATTATTCTGTTTTAAATAGGATATATCCATCATTATAGCCTATACATCTATTCTATACAGTCTAATAACCTTAATTAATAGCCTGAATAAAAATTTTGGAAAGAGTAATATAGGCTGCGTGGTGTTTTTTTCGAACGTTTAAGACCCCTGTTCACGCTGATGATGATGATGATTATGCGTTTTTATTACTGAGTCTTTTTAGTCCTTTACGACTCTATAACTCGAAGGGAATGGGCCTAATGAATTGGTCGTGGAACAGACCACCCATCCTACTAGTACTGACCACACTCGACGGAGCTTGACTTTAATCAATAATGGGGTGACCAAACCCCAATGCCACTCCGCCCTGTTCACGCTGGCAAAAATTGTTCCCCTTATAATATAAAGATGCAAGGTCACGTTAAATAGAAATAATTAAAACAAGGACAGCACGGATTTTAGAGCATTGGTATTATACGAAAGTACATGCTCCAATATTATGCTGCTTAAAAAATAATTTATTAATTGTTACGGTGTAAGGAGTATACTGTTATAGGCTCTATATAACTTACACACTTTTAGAGTGGGCATTTTACTTAATGCTTTCCTGAAATAATGGAATATTATTGTTTTTGGGCCAAGAAAAGTAAATACGAGTATTCTTATATATCCTGAGGGAATGAAATGACTTGAAAAGAGCAAACTTTGAAATGTTAGATATTATAAACCTCCTTTACCTTATAGGCTACCTTAAATTCGTACAATACCAGCATATTAATATCCTAAAAAGTTTAAATCTATTTGTTAAAAATATTATTGAAGTATTGAATTTTATAGGCTTCTGCTGGAGTGATTTTGTGCTATATACTGCAAATTTTTTTTACATCGTTGTGAGCTACAACGAAGCTGCCATAATCCCGATGACAGAGTGAGATTTTAATTTTGCCTGTATGACCAGCAGGATGGCCGGGCGTCATCCCTGACATAAGGGTTCTTTAACATGTATGACTGCATGCAGAGTGCAAAGGGTATGTTAACGGAAACAGCCAGTCAGCCACTTTAAAGAATTTCACCACTCTGAAATTTGTATACCAGCCTCAGTCGGGACTTGAACTTGGACCCAGATCTATAAGCAAGCTCACAACCACTAATATAAGCCATACTGGCGGCTGGCGCTGGATCTGCTATAATTCAGACCAATCAAAATACACTGGGTTGACAAGAGTGAACAACTTAAAATTTTACGATAACATAGACAAATTTTTTTTATCACCAAAAATGCTAATAATCATGATTTGCTTATCTACTAAGGTGATAAGAAAGCTGATATATACCATACCCATTTCCATTTATCCTACTAGGTAATGTTGTCTGGATGCTAAAATTATTGAATATAGTAACTTAGGCCTATTATAATCAGTCTATAGGCTAATACTCGTGAAAAAGAGGAAACAGCAATTAAGTTAGTCTTTTTTATACATTTATCTTATTCCAGGAGAGTGCTCTATAGGTGGGATTTTGTTTGTTCACAGCATATCGTATTATAATATGCGAAAAAGATGATGATGCTACTGCAGAGATACGTAACATCGGCTAGATAATTTAAAAATTCGAGTTGTTATTTTTGCTGTGATGCTTCAGGCTAAATGATAAAGATAATGCATGGATGAAAAACATTAATCATTTATAAAGCATAAAATTCTTTTATTGTATTATTTATTATACAGAGATAGTAAGTATAGCTTATAATACCGGTACAATATGAGATTGCTGTGTTTACGGACTTGCCTGGGTATATCATAGTGTTTTATTTAAAGTTTCACTATAATATGAGAGAGACTGTATCCAACTTACTATAATACAGCATTATACGAACATTACTTATTCAGAAGCCTAAAACATTCCGGTTGCTACTGCTGATAGTCGAAGAGTAGATTTTTGTGATTGAAAATATACCTTCGTATTTATTCTACACATCTGATTATAGTTTGTTGATGTCGTTGGTCCTGGGGATAATTCAGAACCCAAAAATCCCGTGTACCCTCTACTCCCGCAACACATCTATATGTAAAATAGTAAATGGGAAATAATGCCATTGCTGATGGATATGGCGTATTTTGAAATCAGTAGCTCCAGGAAAATTTATTACCGGTATTAGGCTACGTATATCATACATTTTTAAATGTTGGTGTAATTTTCTGTAATATTGTTGCACAGTGAGTTTTAATAGCCCACATTCCATAAAAATATATGGCAGGCTCCTGCTAGCTTTCTGGAAAAATTCATCTTCCTTGTTCCTTGGAGGAACAAGGAAGATAACATGGTGACAAGTTAATGTCAGTCTTCGTCCCTTCTTTACAAAGGCTTAATAATTTTGGGACTTATACAAAGTTACTCGTAGAAGTCATGGTATTAAAAAAGTTAACTTAATTGTCATTGAAAGTGAACTATTATTAGGGTGGAATGCACCATTACCGTAATAGTTAGTACCGGTAACTTTCCTATTCCCGTATTTTATCCCGGTTTGTTATATCCAACTAATGATTAATATGTTACAACATACGAAGTAAATTTGAGAACACGCTTTTAAAACCTTCTTTCAAGCATTAATTAGAATATTAGATACTATAACAAATGGTTAAAATCATTGGTACAATCCACCCTTTAAGTATATATTCTGTATAAAATTTGAGACATGCAAGAATTACAGTACTTTAGAAAATAATGTCAATGCTGAGACATATTATAGTACGTATACCTATAGTATTATTTTGTTCACGTAGATTGAGACAAAAAGACGCCCAGCAAACAAAAACAAAAAAAAACTGAAACAACATCAACTGTATATACTTTAGCTTTCCAAAAACCCGTTAATTTGGTGACACTCAAAACACTCTGCCTTTTCTCCGAATAAGCTGGCATTAATGCTTTATATAAATCCTCGCTTATTCTTGTAGGAAAAGAAAGAAAAAAAAAGTTTTTCGGGGTCGCAATTACGTCGCATAATATTTCAAGCTAACGATCAACGCGCTTTTTCTACCATTTATTTTCCTTAATGCCCCTACACGTTTATTACCAAAGTGTTACTCATTTAGTTTTCACAATAGAATATTATTTTTATAATTACATTTTCGCAGGCGCCTTGAACTGCCTATTATTATTTTGAATTCCCTCCCTTAATGCAATGACTTTGGACCGATATTGTTTACGCGGACATATTTCAAAACTCATATTATGAGCCCCCAAGAATTAAGCAATACGTACACCGCGTTATTACACTCACTGCTGCAGCTATAGCTCGCAGAGATTAGTGTTTTAACTTCTAATACTATTTAATTACAAGAGCTAGATAATATGCCTCTCCCTCTTTGTTTGATGGCTAGATAATGCAATTTTCTTCACTTATGATTATTATTATGATGGGAATTTGTGATTATGCTTCTCGGAGAAAGCTAAGTATAAGCACACTTTACGGAATAACATTTTGAGGATTATGAAAGAAGCATTAGGCTTTAAGTTATGCTATCATGGTACCACCAGATTTGCGGTGTAAACAACTTAATTTCATGGCCTAAATTTGGATCAAAACAGAAGAAGGATTTTCAAAGCAATATTATATTATTCAGCATTGATAAAATCCTGTGATTTTCTATTTAATCCCTTAGCCATTTTCTTTTGTTATAGGCTAAAAAAATAAGGTATGAAGAACTTTTTAGAAAACCAATTTGAAAACATTTTTGAATATTACTCTGTATTGATAGGCTATAGAAGAATTCTCATGAATTGTTGACATTAACTTTCTCAATTCTCACGATACTCCTTGCTTTTGATGATCCCAGGGCACCTCTACCTCATTACTTCACCCCTACCTCATCACCAACCCATTACCCTATTAGGGCCTTAATTAAGGGTTATGGGTGAGTGAACCAGTTTGTTAGTAAAAAAAATTACTGGAAAGGAAATCTCCTTAGAAGTTACGGTATTTCAGCTGATGTGTAACTTTTGCACCAGACTTTGAACTAACAGTACATTGTGATCTTTATAGGGATTATGCGAAAGCAGGCAGGTATTAACAGACACATCATAGTTTGTATATTTTAGTTATACTACAATCTAGATGACAGCATCATGCTGAAATTAATACTATTTAATAACATTAACTTGGCACGACATACGTCCTGTTGTATAGGCTTACTATTTTCTTTTTGGTGTAGGCCTAATTCATCTTAGGAAAATCTACTTCTAATCTGTGCTTTTTAAGTTAGGCATAAACAACTTAACAATTGAGATGCTTTTACTGGTAAATCTTTGTTATTTGATCTCCTTTTCTGCCATATATAGGCATTCTTTTTCCTTTGGAATTTCAAGAGATGTCCATTTTACCTTATAACCGAAACCTGATACTGGCAGCTTCAAGCAAGCAAGCATACCTTTGTAATGATCATATCTAAAAGGACATTATTATATTCCAGAGACTTCAACAAACCCTGTTTTGTGTATAGTGCGTATACTATACGGTTCTGTTGACTATAATAGGATTGTGTGAACTCTGCGAGATATAGTCTGGTGGAGAACAGAGAATTTGCCCAAGTGTTGATAACGCTCAACTGTCCATGTGTATCTCTACTCCAACTTCTCTTTTCATTCATTCGGTCGCTGAAGGTTTTATCAGAAAACTCCAACTGTTTACGATATACAGAACAGATATTCGCTCTTTCTTCTATTCAACCTCCTTAACCTCTCTTTTTTTCGTTCTTTCTACCTCTCTCTACTCCAAATGGCATTATTCAGGTGTAGGCTATCCCTTATAACTTTACTTTTACGAACATTTTTTTTCCTCTGCATTACCGGTGTGTAGTATATTGTATTATGTTGGAAAAAGACCATATCCAGCTAGCTAAACTGCTGTGCGGGCCCATCCAATAGTCTGTAATGCACAGCAAGGAAAGTTTGTGCGTAGGTGCTTCTGTTTTGCTTAAGCTTTCTTTATAAGTCTATCCTAAAAGGCTTCAAGTTGCGTTCAAAAATAGTTTAGACTTGGGTATAACGGATACCAAAAAAATGTTTACAAAGTATTTATTTACGTATTTTATTAAACATAAGGGGAAGTTAAGGGGAAGTTCTACAGAACAGTGGTTAGGCCAGCTATGTTGTATGGGGTTGCTGACATTAAGGAGAAGATAAGGGAAAATAGATTGAGGTGCTTTGGGCATGTCGTTAGAAGAAGTGACCATTAGTTAGGAAAGTGATGAGTATGAATTTAGGAGTGAAGAGGGGAAGTGGTAGACCAAAGCAATGCTGGGAACTAGTTATTAGAAAAAATATGAAGGAATGTGGAGTGGATGGGGAGATTGCTAAGGTAGGAAGGAGTGGAGAAGTAGAACTCGAAAGGCCGACCCCAACATCGGAAAAGGTGTATGATGATGATAATGATGATGATGTTAAACATACTCTGAAGTAAATTAGTAAACAATTTAGAAAGGCATGCACTCTTGCAGGGCACAGAGAACAAACTGTATGAGCATTAATAATAACAAATACCCACTAGCGGTACCAGAGGGGGGGCGAAGGGGGGCGGTCGCCCCCCCAATCGAAAGTGCATGTCAACCGCCCCCTCCAAAAATGTATAAAAAATCACCAAATTTTGGAAAATTGTCAAATTTTGACTTAATTTCCTAAAAAAATTTCGCCTCCGGCGGTCCATAATTATTTAATTTCACCAAATTTGATAAAAATTTTCGGGGGTTGCACCCC